>JAQFYM010004998.1:0-14159 GCA_034694785.1 Agrenia bidenticulata
TAAAAATACTCACGATTGTAACATTAAACAGCAGTAGATAATGCAAATTAAGCTATAAACTTTTCTTACCGGTAGCATTAAATATGCGATGAAAAAATAAAACATTACATTCTTGTAGTAGTTTTTGTGGACCTTTTTTAGATTTTTCTATTCAGATGTATTTTAAATAAGGTAGTGTAATAAACAAAAGTTGTTTTTCATTGACACCACAAAATAAACATTGTTAAGGAATCTCTTAAAATTATAGGAGCTTCAGTTACAATAAGTAGTTTGTCAAGTGTTGTAGATATATTTGTCCACTTTAAAAAACTTCTACACATGCAAACAACATTTTACCATTTTTGTTGTAATATGAAACTTTTTTGATATAATAAGTATTAATAATGCATTTTAAAAAACAAAAGTTGTTGCACCATGTCTCAATTTCACATTTGCTAAAAATTTGTATTTGCCATTTGACATGAACTAGAGAATACGCATAAAAAATTTGTAAAAAAAAACTATAGACAATAACGTGTCCCGGGATTTTTACTATAGTAAAATTTTTGTTTTTTGTATTATTTTGTACATTGAAAGTACGTTTAAAAAAGAACACATAGAATACGTTATTTGTGTTCTTTGTAGCATTTTGTCGTGATAGAGCGTGATATTATTGTTTTGGTACACTCTTGCATTTTATATGTGGTAATTATATATATTTATATACTTTATGCAAAAATATTTGTCCCAGTAAAATAAATATGCTAATTTATTTTACTATAGTGCGTTAAATTCGTATTTTTTACCATCATTACTTTTTTCTATTATAATAAATTATAACCCTCCTCCGATGAAAGAAAACACACAGGGAACAGAGCAGCTACAAATATATTTAACAACAGTTTGGTACAGTGAAGAATCACACAACATGTTTCTTGCCGCCGTCGGTAAACCCCAAAAGATTAAAGAGGCTTGGGAGAAAATAAGTAAGGAAGTGGGAGAGGTAACGGGTGTGCAGTGCAAGGAGAAATATAATAGTGTATACTTGCAAGAAAAAAGCGAATCAGATAAAGCAGGTCAATCAGGAGGTGAGCCATCCAGTTGGTGTTACTCACGTATATGCAATAATACCTTACCGAAGAAGGACAGAAGGATCTTGAGCATGTTGTAGAGCTAGGAGGGAATATGAATGAACGCAAAGTATTTGAAATGACTGCATTTAAATGTAAATGGGATGTTTGTGTGGTAGATGAAAAACGAAAGGAAAGGCCATTAAAAAAAGAAAAAAAGATTTGATTAGGGAACTTCAGAAGATTGCACTCAAAGGATGAATAAGTGCCATGGATAGACACGATGACAAGGAAAACACGCACCATCAGAAATCTTGAGGAAAAATGCGAAACAATGGGAAAAAATCGAAGGAGTTAAAAAAGCATAGAATAATCTAGTTATTTTATTCCTAAAAAATATGTAAACAGTTGTAGTTTTGCAATATGTAGTTGAGTAAAAACACCGCAGCATAACACGTTCGAATTACTTTTTCAGTATTGCAATTACAAATGGAATATTGTGATCGTTTAAAATTGTTTTAAAGTAAATCAAAAAGCGTTCTCCGACACCCCCCTCTGCTTTCCGAGTTCATACAGTTTGTTCGAGGTAAGAACATTACTTGTAGTACTTGCAGTCGACTTTATATTTGCAAACCCGTCATATGCGCTTCCCACTGTCGCATGAAAAGTATTTAGGTAAGCCTCAATTTTTCTTCTGATGATCATCGATCTACGGTAAACACGGGCATCGTGTATTGATCCCACCCCATATGAAACAACTCAAAACCTCATTTTGAATTCACTAAGCATAAGAAATTTATAGAAAAATCCTGTTTTATATTCTAAAAAGCAAAATTATTTTGCTATGAGTTGAGCTTTATATGTGTTTCATCTAAGGCTAAAACTGTTTTCCAAAATTACCCTTTAGACGAAAAATCTCTTTCTAACATCATTTACCCAGTTATCTCTAGCATTTTAATCGATACACAGGAAATAGAAAACAAGCGTTTCGTGACTGTCTCTACTCTTCGGTGTATTTCTGACTTTGATAATCTTAATATTTCCCGCATTTTCCGAAATGGTCTTTTTTGTCCCATATAAAATACGTAAAGAACCAAATCAATCATTGTTAATGTAACATGTGCGCGTCTCGCTTGCAGCTCATTAAAAAGAGAATGTAATGTTTCCCTTTCTATTCTTAATGTTTTAATAAATTGTGCACTACCCATTTCATATATAGGATATTGCCAGCTTATAGAATATACATATTCTTTTTTCTGCTGTGGTACTAGGACTATACAAATGTATAAATACGCAAGTTTCTGAATAATTTGATGCATTTGAAAAGTACAAAAAATGTAGTTGTCCCATATATTTACATAGTAATTTTTTTTTACTATGGTAAGTTTAGTACTTTGGTAATGCAAAATTATATCTATACAATATTACGGGACACGCTAATGTTTTACACTAAAGTATGGTTTTTTTTATAATTTTTGCAATATAATAAACCAAACCGAGTTTCTTACATTTAAAAATATAATAGTACAAAAAATAGGTCTTTTATTAGTTTACAAGAAGTTCAACCTAAGCACTAGTGCAGTCTTTGAACAAAATATCTTTTGATTTGTTGTTTTAAGTTTTTGCAGAAAATAACGTATAAAGGTAAAGCCATACTAATATTTTTGAAAGCAGTGATAGAACTACGCGTAACCAACACAGAAAAAAAGTAAAACTAGAGCATTAGAATTTTAATCCCGAACTTTATTAGTTTTTCCTTACGCAGGTGTAAAACTGTCATTAAAGAGAAGTTTTGTTGCATATTGTATACCTGCCTAAATGAGCCACTATCACAGATATGTAGACGATTGATAATTTGGTTCTTTTTTATTTGTCTTTTACCGCGATTTTTTTTTTTACATTTGAGCTTATTTTTCTATTTATTAGGGCTGTTTAACAATCAATCCTTATTGATAATTATCACTAGCTCCTTATTGCTATTCTTATCAATATTATTCGAACCCCATAAAATCAAAAAGCGACAAAAACAAAAAGCTTTTATACAACCAAAAACCAAAAAATAGATAATCGACTGCATCTAGCAGTTTTCGAACAAAAAACTAACATCATAACCATAAGAAATAGCTATTCATCTGTATATATTTAGGTAATTTAGCATACGATTACATAATAAGCTGTTTGAATTAGAAACTATAATAAAAGAGATTTTTTTATAGTGATTGCTAATTTTTATTTATATGTCTACATTTCATTAAGTCATAGTTTGGGAACATTGTCTTGATCCACTTCGCTATAATCAATTTTAGTAAAACTGCAGTATTTTTTTGGATAATTTCTCAAGTCATTAGTCTACACAACGGAATAATGAACGTGTTTTTTTTTGGATTATGAAGAACCCAACTAAAATTTTATGTAACCCATACGTCATTAGAAATATTGTATCGCTTCAGGTAAAGAACACGTGTTATCAAACGGATAACATATACATAAATATATTTTTCTTTTATATCTTGTTTCTGTTTTTTATTCCTTTTTTTTAAAATTTAATATATGTATAAATGAATCGGCGCATTATTAACCTATTGATAATTATAAATAAGGCAGACCTCTTTTTGGGGGAAGCCCTACTATTCATTATTTATTCGTAAAATATTAATAAACAACTTTTTAACAAGTAAATGTGAACTGGATAAATTGTATTACTTTTTTGCATTTAATATATTTTTGTATTGTACACTTGAAGTTCCCGAGTGATTTTATTTATAGTTTAATTCCGAAATGACCGTTTTTTAATTTTTGTTAAAACTAAAGACCTATTTGTTTTATATTAACATTGTTTCATATTTTTATAATATACTGTGTAGATAAATGCAATTTTGTTAAAAATGAAATACGGTAAGATAAATACAACTTTTAATAAAAAGACAATATTTTGTTTTGTTTTCAGCAAATATTTTATATAAACACATACCAGAACTTTTTTTCCGACATAACTGTAATGCATATATTATTTTGTAAAATAAATAAAGTAAAAAAACTTTAGTTTTTTAGTTTCCAAGGCATAAATGCAAAATATTTTTAATAAACAGAAGATACGCATAAAAAAATTTAGATGTCATAAATATATAATATGTATATAGATAGATGTGGATCTGGCGTTCTTTTTTTGCGCATACATTCCGATCAGGCAAAACTACAAAAAACCAGACCATAAATTAAATTTCTAGTGTAGACTTGTTTTTTAGCTATATTATCTTGTATCCAGGATCTGTGGCATTTAAAATAAGCGAATAAAACATGCATGTAAAAGACATTCCTTTTCATCAAGAACATCTTTAATTGTCAAAAGTTTTACAAGTATTGCAAATTCTGTTGTTTAAGATATGAAAAAAAATATATACAGCCTTATTTTAAAAACTTAAGTATAACGAAATAAAACTTGCACAATCAACTGTAGTTATCAAATTTGCTGAATTATCAACCAAAAAACACTTTCAACATCGTTTTGAAATATTTTTTTAAAAAAGAGAACAGGCTACTAGAGGCGTAGTGCTTAAGTTACACTAAACAAATAATCATGACGATTGACATGCTGTAATCTACACACTGAGATGTTTATATAATACAAATTTGCTTTTTTTGTGCCGGTAACTATTACTTTTAATAAAAAAAAAATTGTAAATACAGACCAAATGAAAATCGTACAAAAAATGGTAACTTTTACTAATTTTTCGTAAATATATACATTACATGTAACTAAAGCTCATAATTCTTTTCTTACAATTTGTAAAAACGCGTTAGTATACAGAATTTATAATATGGTGTTTTAAGTGCTCTTTTTCTTAAGATTTGGACAATACAAATATTGCAAACCATAGAAAATATATTAATAGTTTTTAAAACAACAGAACTTTGTTATAAGCAATGTATTATTGCAGATAAAGTTTTTTTGCAACAAATCAAATACAAAAAAGTTGTAAAAAAAACTAGGTTGCCATCCTTAAATTCAATTTTGCAGAAAATACAGTGCAAAAAGGATTCACACAGTTAAAGATTTAAAAAAATGTACTAATATTTAAAAAATCTATTTTACAACAATTTTACAATAAAAAAATAACCAAAATGACAAAAATCTTAAGGGGTGGAAAACCCTTGCAAATAACGCAAATCTTTCTGCATGTTTATCCCTCTAAACCCCCACTAATACACCTTGATTACATAACAACTAACTTAGATTTTTTTTAAAAATATACAGTAATGTTTTATATGCAAAAAATTGCGAAAATAATTGCATCATTTTTGCAAACAGTTATTAGGTAAATATAAATTATTGCATATGATGTTGTAACACTAAATTATTGCAATTAGTTGCGACAGAAATCATCAAAACAAACAAAAATGTACATGAATGCATGTGTACAAAATTTTTAACTGCAATAAAGCATCGTATCATATATACATTGCACATAAAAAGTATTTTTTTCATGGTTATATAATGCCTGTTTATTTGATTGTTTATATTACGCAAAGTACAATAACCCCCGAATAAAACATTAAAGCCATTTTTTTTTATTTCAAGATACAAGAAATACTATATTCTATTATGTTTAAAATAAAAAAACTAATTTGCGTATGTTAAATCAACAAAAAAAACCGTAATTACAATCTTTTGTATTTTGCTGTAAGAGTTGTAAGTCATATATTCTTTTTGTTTTGTTTGCTAATGTTCACTCTGCTTTTTTGATTTTTTTACAGAAAAAATTCTGCATTAGTACAATTACTATTCCTATATATTAGATGGTCAGTCACAATACCAGTAACACAAAAATTTTTTTTAAAAAAAAACAAAATTTGCATCATTTTTTTGTATATAACCAAAGCGACACAAAGGCTAGCCATATAGGCATATTATATAATATATATATAGTGTTGGGCATGTCTATGCATTCCACGCCCTTAAATACTGGTGTGAAAAACATAAATATTTTAACTGTTAATTTACAACGTCAAAAGTAAAAAAAAAATGGTCAAAATTAATGTAAAAACATGCAAAAAAAATGCACGGAAAATATATTTACATATTGTGCCAAGTATGGTTTCTCATTGATAAAATGATGCACGATTAACCTTTTACTAAAATGTTATGTAATGCAGCGGCTGCGGTAAAATGCATAATCAAATTTAATAATCTATTCCACTGCACAATTGTACTTTAAAATTAATTTTTACTTTCTTTTGAAAATACTTACGTTTCCGAACGCGTTGCGGTAGCCGGAGTAACTTTACCTTTACATTTTGATTTTTTTTTTTTCGTATAAGCTTTAAAGTGCGTTTATTAACAAATATGTTTTCGTATATTTTTTAGATATTTAAGCCAGAAAATTATTTTTAATGTAATATTAACACATATTCTACGCAAATAAGTGTAAATAATAAATTTTTTTGCGTCGTTTTAACGTAGTCTTTGTGTATTAAATTATGTATTTTCCACATCTGTAATAAAATTAGTGTATCTTAAAATAATAAAGCTGTAAAAAAATAATGAAAAATTAAGAGCGTCCGAATGTCTATACAGCTGTTTTTTACATAAACAGAATTGTTACATTTGCAGTCAGTATACTGATTTACAGTATAGTACCAGTTCAAAAATTGCGTTACTAAAGATTTTTCTTTGTGTACCAATTTCAAATAAACAGGAAAAATTTATCTTAACTGCTGTAAAAATCTGTGTTGTTTCTACCATACAGATTTTGGGTGAGTAAAATATTTTATTTATTGTCTAAGAAAGAATATCTATACAATAAAACATATTTTTTCGGTATACTGATGTATATGATACACATATAACAATTAAAAAATCAAAATACTTGAATTATGTTTTTTAAAAATAGGTATTATGATTTTAGGTATCCCGAAACACAATGGAACACGCTTTTAGTTGTAATATTACGCAGATGAGGTTTTAAGTACATTTGTTTTACGTTGCGTACTGTATCTACCCTGCAAATACTGTCATCGCTGTCAAACGGTAGGGATTGCTAACCCGCGCTCTGCCCGTAACTCGTATACTTTAGTCTGTGCCCGTACGGGGTGGTTTAATGTTTATTTTAAATCTTGCAAGTATAGTTAAAAAAATGATCCTGTTGTGTTTTAAGCTTACAACAATTCTTCTTTATCTTAATTATCAAAATCTAAAATGCAAAAATTTTTAGCTTTTTTATACTTAATCGGCCTTACGGGATACTGTGACTGAAAGATGTCTGACTCGCGACTTTTAAAATGGTTAAAACCTGATTAGAGCCTTTTTTAGATTATGTATGTATTGCTATTTACAAATCTAAAAAAAATTATAGCGGATATAACAAAAATAAATCAAAATGTCTTTATTAGACAAGTATAAAAACAAACAAGATAAATTTAAAATCTTCTGGCAGATAAATTAATTTCCAATATAATAAATATGTGTTTTAAGGAGTGAAAAAAAACAAGTGGTGGAGTAAATATAATCTTCAAGCCTAAAGTAAAAATTGAACTGGAAAAAATGCGGATCAACACACTGCTCGTAGCTTAACGCGATAAACGTAGCAAGATTTAAACAACTTTTTTAATATTTTACGTTTTCGCTGTAAATGAACGTTCAAGACTACGCAAAAGGAAATGATATTTGAACGTAAATCTTATACTTAAAAGTGTAAGAAAACAGCAATAAAGAAATTGTTCTGTGGTATCTAGTATAGAACAGCAAGGTTAATTTTTTGTTTTTGTGTACACAAAAAGCAAAATTTTCTGTGTTGGAAATTATGCAACTACTGTTTAGTATATTATTTTATTTGCTACATTTTTGTAATAGAAGAATTATTGAATGTATTTTTAAAACAGGTTATTGTCATCCTTCAAACACATAGAACACTAATTTAACTGTACAAAAAACACGTAACGCTAAGTTTAAATTCTGCAATATAGTATGTTTAAAATTACAGCCGAGTAAATATTTTTTGAAAAAAAGAAAAACAAGTACATCAGTGACAGATTTTTATGAAAATAAACATGCTATATAGGAAAGCACACATGTTTAAAAAAAACAGACAGAGTTTCTGAATAATCTAGAGAAAAAAACAAATATAAACAATAGAAAATTATAGCAAAAAAGCTTGTAAAATAGATTTTATTGATAACTATTTTTGCGTCTAAAAAACAAAAAAAAATCCATATATTACTTGAAAAAAAATATATGACCACCTGAAAATATAAATTGAAAAGCACCGCTGCGTACAGCTTCTATTAAGTAAAATGTTTTCGTATATACTTATTTTGCTTCTGGGCATTATTGCATGCTTTTTAGGTTCCGTATGAATCTAAATGATTAATTCACTAACTACACACCGGTGGTCTATGTTTTTTTGCAGTTTGTTTATTCGTATAGACTAAGTTATCATATTATTTACATCTGTAGCGTATAATATAAAGTGTGCTAAATCTTAAATAATCAGGATAGTAAGAAATTTTACGTTTATTAGATGCGAACATTACATCTTAACAAAATATACTTGCGGCCGTATCTCTTTCGCAAAGTTATATATCATGTTTGAAAATACTGTTTCCCGAAGAAATATTTCCAATTGTGCCCCTAAAAGAATCATTAAAGAAATAAATGTAAGATATTGACTATTTGTTCATTTTTCAAGTAGGGAATGCAATGAAGTATTTCTCTGAAAAATATTTTGCTAAGAAAGACATATTTGATTAGCCAAAACAGCCTCAAAATTTTTTTTTTATCTTTCTATATTATATATATATTTTTTTTTATCTAAGAAACGTTAAAATATATCCTATTGCAAAATGATTAATTTTTAGAGAATAAATTTTGCTACAATATATAAATATGGATATACTTGGTTTTCCAAACTTTTGTGTTTTCTATGTATTAAAATATTTGCGAGTACTTTTGCAAATAAAAATCCAATAATCCGGATACATCGAATACGTATTTTTTACGTAGGACTTACTACGCTAATATTGAAATACGTTTTATTTGCTATTGGTTGCGCCATACCAAGGTTAAATTACACAATAGTATTTTGAAAACAACTTTATAACCTCATATAGTAAAAAAATGTTTGCTTAATTTTAAAACAGCATTTGCCGCATGATTAAGTACTCTTGAGATTAATGAGAAAAAGTAAACGTTTACCACAGCATTTCAAGTATTCAAATATAGTCAGTTTTGACTTTATATGACAATTTTCAGTGATAAAAATAGTAATGTTGATTTGTCTTTTGCATGATGGATCATACACAATTTTTGCAGCATGAAATTATTATTATATCTTTGATTTTGTTCTTAATATAGAAAATAACTTTTTATTTTTTTACTGGGGCTAGAAAAAAACATTGCGAATATGTTAACTGCAAATCTAAAACAAAAATTCTGCCAAAACTACGGAAAACTTTTTTAAATATATATTGTGACTATTTCTGTTACCGTTTTTTTATATTTTTCAATTTAACAACGTTCACTTTAGTTCCCGTCATTCACGACTCTTTATGTCTTTATTGCATGTAAAATAAAATAAAATGCAAACAGCATATGGCTTTCATAGAAAAATGAGCCATATAATTTTAATATGAATTTAGGCGAAGGAATGAAAATATAATTCTGTCGAATATAGTTTTGGTACTTCGAGTTAAAACTTGCCCTGACTTGGCGGTATTGCTGCGCTTTATTGCCCTTGGTTCTTAAGGTTCCCTAGTTATAAATTTCTTGCTCTAATTTTTTTTGAAAGATTAGAGAAACTAATTTCAACATTGATAAGGTGTTAAAAGTTCTACACGGAAAGTAAAACTATAAAATCCGAAAAGCCGGTTATTTTTTAAACAGTTAAAAAAACTCGAACATTCGGATAACCAGATAACCGGTTTACCGGTTTTGGGAACCCTAGTATATACCGAACAAAAATAATACCTAAAACTGTATATTTGTTGAATTCAGCTAAATATATTTTAAAATATATTTTTGCTTAAAATTAAAGCGAATCGTAAGTGTTTTTCATTTTATGTTTTCTGTAAATAAAAAATAATAACTGTTTTGTCATAAAGTTTACCTTTATTTATTTTTGTGCTGTATAATTGGATTTCATACATATTCACGCATTTTTGTATGTAATGTTATTTTTAAGTCTACTAACAAACAGTAAAAATTTTAAATAATTTTATAAAAAAATAATGTTTATATATAAAATCTAATAAAACAATGTTTTTTACAGTTTCATGTTATTTTTTTTGATTTTTAAGTGTAAAAATTTTAAAGATACTATGGATCAAGGGTTTATAATTTATGGTGTGCACACCCCCAGGGGTATTGTAAAAAAAATTGAAGAAGCAAGTTTTTTTCAACAATATTTTAACTAAGGTTTTATGATAATCATACCTGTTCATGCATGATGCTCGCTATAAAAAAACTAAATTTTTAGATAGATATATAGATTTGTAACACAGTAAACTATAGATTTGCACAGTTTTTTAGCATTCATTATACACAAAAACATTTGAAAATTTTATACCAACAGTTTTTTTGTGCAACCAAAAAACAAGTAAAATAAAGTAATGCGCATTTTCCGTGCAAAAAAAACACAATACATACAATAAAACATTTTTTTTATTGTAAGCGACTCTTATTTGAAGACTCCCAAGTAAAATATTTCATATAAGACACAAAAAATTTTAGTTTTTTTTGTATGTGTATACGTCGGCTGACCGTATTATACGACACTTAAAGAAGCAATGTAGTGTTGGTCTCTATGTTCAACAGTTTGTAAATTTACTATTTCATAAGTTAATTAACAGATTTTTCAAGTATAAAAATTTGGTTTTATTACATTGACACTAGAAAAATGTTTTCGTTACGTTTAACTATGTATAATTGTTTTTTAAAGTAAAATGTAAATTCTTGCAAATATAAAACATAATTGTGTCATTCAATTGTATTGATATCAAAATACTAAAAATAGCTTCCAATAACAAAAAAAGGCAAATTTTGCAATTTAAGTATTATAACAACTTTTTTTCATCATAAAAAGACAAACTCAACATTTTTTTTTATTGATTAATATAAAAAAAGGCTTTTATTTAAAACCAAAAAATACGAAAACGTAAGTTGCTTTGATTTAAAAAGTGCAAATACACAAACAATTCGAGCTGTCCATTATTTATTGTGTATGTGTTTTATTATCTTGTCTTTTTAACTGTAAAAAATGTTTACAGTAAAGGTTTTTTATTTGTTCTAAATGGCAAAGTGCTAAGTTTACTTTATAATTTGGCAAAATTTTCTATATAAATTTTTTTTTATAAATGGGCAAAATTCATTTTTTTATATTAACTGTCTTTTGTTTGCATATGGCCCAAACTTCCTCAATAAAAAATTTCGCGAAATCAAAGTTTTGTAATATATATACTTAACTATATGAATTTATAGCACTAATAATGACCTTAAAATCAAATGCAATGTGTCTTTTCAAGTTTATCTTTTATAAAACTAACTGTGTTTACAATAAAATTTTATTTCGAAAAAACATTATATTTGATGAAAAAAAAAGTAAAGGCGTGTCCACGATTAAGCATATAAGAAAATTTATACACATATTCCTAAATACATATATGGTAATCCAATTTTACATATATTTAAATTTAAAGTGCAAGGGCTATTGCATGTAAGATTTACATATATCTAACGGGTTTACAAATGTGTATTTTTATAGACGGGTTTTTACGCTACAAATACTTGTAAGAAATTTATACTCAAATATAAAGTAAGAATTTTATTCTGCAGCGGATTACAAAATATAAAATGTGTAAATTGTAGTTATGGCATGTTTCGTTACAATAAACAATCTTTAAGCATCTTCATATGGTCTTTTAAGATCGTGTTTTTAGTACATTAGTGGCAAAAACTACATATATGCGAAATCAAAGTCACGACTTAAGCATTAATATCAAATTCAAAAAGAACTTATTTGTATAAAAAAAATATTTATAACAGAACCTAGTTTAAGAACATAAGGTAGCAAAAAAAAAACATCATATAATTTTATTTTTGTAATTTTTTGCCCTCATATCCGCCAAGCGAGCTTGTTAGACTCTAAGTATTATTTTGGAACTCAAAAATGTTAAAATGAAGCCAAAAATGGTACTTTTATATGCAATGCAAGCTTAACAATGTATGTGATCTGCAGGTTTTTATATAATAAAACAGTTTTTTAATTTATAACCGCGTGACATTAAGGCAAAAAAATATAATAGTTATATATTTGTTAACTTTAAAGGCTGTTAAAAAGTACTCCATAAATATATGATATCTAAAAGGTAAATATAAATAGTAAGAAATTATCTAGTTTTTTTAAGAAACAACACGAAATCTTTTTGTTTGATGTGCGCAGAAAAAAATGTCTTAGTCCACAGTATAAAAAAATATTTTGACACAAAAAATGCAACTAGTCATAAAAAAAGTTATATTAGGTGGCATGCGGGCTCTTTCACAGGCAAAGGTGGGCCCGGGCTATTTTTCATAATTAATTTTTTTTGTAAAAAATATTTAAATATTTAAATACATAATATTAGGGATAAATTTTGTAACAAAACGTTGTTGCCTTTTATTACTAGATTTTTAACCAAGCAAACTTCTGGCTGTTTCCTAAAAATAAGGTTTTTAGAGAATTTAATGTAAAACTAGAAAACATATTTTATTACAAATAAGTTTTCATATTAAACAGTTTTGGTAAAAGTTTAGTTTTTTTGTCCGGTTTAACCAAAACGAAAAGTGTCGACCTACTTAAAAGGATTTTATTTAAATTAATAAAACATGCAGTATAACACAACTGATATACCCTACACAACATGAAACCTCCCGCTGGTTTAAACTATATATTTATGGCGTTTATTAATATTCGTTTTAGTTAAACAGTTCCCTTACACCAGCCCATACCCTTAAACTTACATATACCAAAACCCCTGCCCCTGCCATAGCCCTAACCCCAACTCAAATCTACAACCCAGCCTTAACCCCAACGCCAACCCCGACCTGAACCCCAACCCCAACCTGCACGCCAACGCCAACGCCAACACTTAACGCCAACGCCTACTACAACCCCTAACCCGACCCCAATCCCATACCTTACCCCTATTCAACCCCTACCCCACCCCCTAACCTGACCTCGACCCCGGGCCTACCCCCACACCTAGCCAGCTAACCTTTAAGCAGATAGTATGCTTTATGCAACCACGATGAATATCACCAACATGTGTTTTTAATGGTGTTAAGGATATATCATATTAGTTAAGATTTTTGTTACTCAATTGCTAACGCACCTTCTTTAAATCAGGGCAATTTTTTATCGCTCGGTTTAGGGGGGGGGGGAGTTGGAACTAGGCTTATACTCAAGTTGTTTATTAATATCGCGTTTTTCTTTATATTTTTGATGGCAATTTTTTTAATCTGTGCTTTCTCCTCAGCTTTTTCTTTTCTTAATCATTATAAGGTGTAGAATATTAAGATGATCAAAAGCAGGAATGATGCTAAGTTTACGTTATAAACGTAAATTCATACACTTTTAAAGATTAACTAAATGAATCAGCTGCATAAAAGCAAAAAAGTTTTGGAACATGGAATTCATATATATTTTTTTAAAATATCAGTTTATAACCAGAATTAAATGACAGTCGAAACAAAATCTTGATTATTTAAAACAAAATATTTAATCGAGCATCAAAAATGATAGTTACCTTTTTTAATCACAAACTTTTTACTATCAATAGAAAATTACATTTAACGCTGCATGGCATAAATATTTTTTTATGTATTCATTTTAAAAAGCCTTTTCTTTTATTATACTTGTTGGTGTCGGGCAATACATTGTCCGCCCCCTTTAGACCAAAAAAGCATTAAATGGCATGGCAAAGCATAATATAGCAATTTGACACGCGCTACGTGTAGCTGTTGAAATTTTGGCCAGTTTGCGCTATTCAAATCTAGTTTTAAGTATCTAAATAGCACTCTAAATACATGGTTGAAGTTTGATGTATTTGACAGCTAAACATGGAAGAACTGATAGATTAAAT
>JAQFYM010004999.1:0-14152 GCA_034694785.1 Agrenia bidenticulata
CGTCGATAGTTAATTGCTGCAAACTAGTCAAAAAATAGTTAAAGTGAGTCATGTTATTACTGCTTGCATACATCAACGATTGCGTGGTCATTAATTATTGATATGATTATAAGAACGAGCATAATACATTCTTTTGGCGAAAAAAAAAACAACAGCGAATCCATACGTTTATTGAAACCGTGGAAACATATAGTTTTTTCAATTTGGGTTTGATATTAATGCTGATGATTTAAACACAACTAGTATAACAATTAGTAATACAAAAATATGATCGCAAATTTTATATGATAAAAATATACAAGAAAAGTAACATAAACTAGGCTTTTTATTACAAAAAACTACCGCAAATACGCTGATTACAAAATCTCACAAGCTAGTTTGAAAGATTTTGCGTAATTTTGCATAAAAAATTGAAAACAAAAAGTTAGGTGGAATTCTATGCGCAATCAATTAGATTATTTTTATTCAAAAACATAGTTTATTGTACTCGCATAAACAAAGGTCACTATATTTTGTTTTTTTTTGATCAAAAATTTTTTTTATAAAAATTTTTTGGGGGGCCCCTTAGCCGGGGGCCCTGGTGCCCCTGCCCCCAGTGCCCCCTCTTAAATCCGCCCCTGCTTCCCAAAGCCACAAAGAAGCAAAAGTAAACTATTATTTTATATGAAATACCTTGAGAAATATTTAAAAACCATAGATTTTTTGATCGATTGTTTTTAGACACGCCATAGCTGCATATAGTATATTTCTAACTAAAATTATTTTGATATATAGTAGATTACTACTATCCAGTTTCAAAAAACAAGATTTTTTTCACAAATCTTACATTTCATGTAAAAATGTACGTGTAATACAATGAAAAACAGGTCTGCATCCTTTTTCGGTAACCTTTTTATAAAGATGTGATTTTTGCTTACTAGGTTGGTAAAAAAATTCTCCGGCGTTTTTTCTGTAGGTATTGCTTGCGGCAATGCATATTCTATGATTGGCGGATATCAAAAAAATATTAAAAATATTTTCTGCATGGTTATGAAATTAACTTACGCTATATTTTTCATGTGATCATGTATACATAAAGTATTTTTGGTGCATGGATAGCCATTTTAGGGCTATATAATATAAACTGAGCAAGAAACATATACAAAATAATCTATTATTAGTTAACGATGTTCGTAAAACAATCTTTATTTAAGCAACTTGCAAAAAAATGCATATTTTGGGAAAAAAGTGAACGTTTGCATATTTACTAAGGGTTCACCAAACTTAAGCTTAAAACTTGTCAGAATTTATAGTTTTTCGCTTGTTTGTAAAGAAACCTCAAATCATAAAACTAGATTTTCTAAATTTTGCATGCAGCGATGGTCTTTATATAAATTTTAATATATTTTTTTAATCTATCGTACTCTTATATTTTTTTGTTATTATAGTAAAACTTATACAGAAAGATCTTTCTTATAACTAAAAATATAGTTATAATCAGTAATGCTTTTAGCATCTTTCAAACTACATACAAAAAAAAATATTTAAATTGTAAGTCTATAATTAAAGTAACCAGAATATTTGTTTAATCTAATATTTATACACCATAAAAACTCTCATGTTAAAGATAGACAAAAAAAGCCCAGAAACAATTTGCTATGTGAATACACGAATTTAAAGTGACAGTCAGCACTAGAACAAAAAAAAAACTGGCCATTCACAGACCTGATTTAATTTTTATTGGTCTACTGCGGACCTAATTGAGCAGATTAATAGTTTGCTCCTTGCAAGTATGAATCTTTGTTATTTTTGATAACAAACTGACGCATCTATCTGCAGACAATAATCGAATCTCAACAAAAAAAAATGTATGGCAAAAAAGAAGTCCAACACCACAAATACCACATTTATATGAACACAAAGAAAAACTATAAAACACTAAAATTTATGTATGTGTAAAACTTAGGGGATTAAAAATATTATAAAACCATATATGTAAAAAAAAATTTTTGAGAAAAAACGATGATTTTACGTTTTCAAAAACAAAAGTTAAATTCAAACGTAAAAAGCAAATAACTTACATAGAGACGGCTATAAACCACATAAAGAATAACCAAGGTATAAAAAAAAATTTTTGATATGAATTAATAGTAAGATACTAAAAAAAGCATTTATTGTAGTAATTTGTTTTTTTCATTGCACACAAAGATTAAATTTTTGTTAGTTTATTTTCTATTTTATTCGTACAAAAAAAAAAACGTTCAATGCATTTTACTAAACACTTAATATACATGAAAATAAACATGTAATGTAACCGGCAAAGTGATCACTTGCATAAGTGTACATTCCGCGGCAAACTACAATTTTGGGACCACTAAATAATATACGTTTATCATAAAATGGTAGTTTGTTTAAGGCAATGTACACATTGACACTTCCACTACGACCCCGCATACATATATATTAAGTAAATTAAACATCTTTTAATCTTTAAATCTAGTATAAAAGAAATTTTTATATCTTTTAACTGCCATTGCTTTTTTGTAAATAAAAGTAGTATTTTAAATATATTTAGGGCGTTTCTCATTCGATAAAAAACAACCGTTTTCAACACAAACTGTTTTTAGAAAAACGATTTTTAAATCTCTTCAACGTTATGTTAATAGAAACTGTAAACCATTTTTAGAATCTCTGAGTATCGCTTCCTTTTCAAAATATCATTTTAGTTTTTGTATTTGAGACATAAAATGACTTTTGTAAAAGAAACGAAAATCTGTTTTCATGGGTTGTAAAAAACTGGTTTCTGCGTATCTTTTTATTAAGACATTTTTTTAATATTAAAAGATATTACCCCTAATCAACTTTATAGCAAAGTTAATTTTAAAATAATAAATTATTTTCGAAGAACACCCAGGTCATGACAAAGACAACAGCAATCACTATTGCGAAACCTTACGCATTGTTTCACATATAACGATCAAAATGAAACTGCACAAGCAACACTTTCGAAAGTTACTTGAAAGTCTTGTACCTCAAAGGAATACTTTTACTCTAAATAAATTTGTATTTATTTCCCAAATTTTGGTCATTTAAATAGAAATGAACCGTGTGGCATACAACTTAACTGCAAGCCAGCATAAAACGTTTTTCGGAGTATCCAACAATGTTATTTGTCGTGCTAGGGTGGTTTTTTTTAAAGCAGTAATAAGGAAGATAAGAGGTTACTAAGAATCTGTGGCTCGTAAGACAAGAAATCCTTTGCACCCGCACAAAAAGAGATATGCACGGCTTAGGTATCTTCTCAACGATGTCGAAGTCTACTTATCTTGTTTTAAAGGGGCTTGGTGTGGCTGTGCTGAAAATCTGATAAAAATTCTAGCTTTTCTATTCTAACTTTTTGATATTTCCCTCGTGCTTTACATACTTTTAAAACCTTTTTTCATAACTGATGTTCAGTAAAAAATATTAGCCATTTTATATTTAATTATTAAAATTTTAAAAAACTTGTATAGTGAAGTTTCTTAAGGGACTGCACAAAATAAAAGCAAAATAATAAATCTTTGTATAATCTACATTCTTGCAAGTGATGTTTTACGCAGAAACTCGAAAAAGATATAAAAAAACCGAAAAGCATCGAATACTCAAAAAACCGGTTTCTATAAAACAGGGATTGTAAAACCGTTTTTATTTAGTTTTCAAAATACGCCGTTGAGAAACAAAAATCGTTTTTACAAATAACACTTGATAAAAAATATACGATGAATTCTACAATCTCCGTTTATAAAAACCACTAGATTATAGAAATCGATACATCACGAAAGAGAAAGGCCCTTAGTATTTTTCTAGCAAAAAAATTATTCTTTTTACAATTTCGATAACATTATGTACATCGCATAAGATAAAAATGGTTTCAGACAATTTTATTAGATGTTGGTATAATTATTGATATACTGTATTTTTTTTGCAAATAACATGTAAGCTTTTTAATGAGTATACACGTTTTTAACGGTATCATAAGATGCGATTTGCGCATTTGAGAGAAATTTCGACATTTAAATGTCTGGTTCTGGCTATGACATTTTTTATCTTAGTAAATACTATAAAAGATTCTCTTATAAACACAATAAACCTATAACTTGCACTACGTTTGTATTTGAAAATTGCTGATGCTTGTTTCTGCGGGGCATGTAAATGTATTTTAAATTGTTTTTTAATACGCTACCTACGCCATTTGAAGGGGTTGTAAGTTATTAAAAAACTCTAAATAAGACCTTTTTTTTAATTAAAACGAAAATGTCATTGTTTGTGTCTCAATCATGGCAAATATTTATCATATGTATTTAAAAAGTAAAAAACACTTTTTAAAACAAAACATCTACGACTTATTGGATTAATAAAGAATCAGTCTCAACCACTTGTTACATACACGTTTGCACACTGTATTTTTATGTTTTTTACAACTAAAACTACATAAAAAATGGGTAGCGCAAACATATAACTATTAAAAAATATAGAAAAAAATTTTGCAATAAAAAGGTAAAAAAAATCGTCCTTTTAAAATGCAAATATCAGGTTTTATATTGAACTAACCACATATAAAATGTAGTTGATACCTCGTTTGCAGAAATTGTCTATATATATTACGAGAAAGGCACTAAATTCAATTTTATATGCCAAAACCTACAAAATTAGGTTTCGTCTTTAGTTAGCAAAGATCGTAACAAAGATTTACCCAAACAAATTAATGTGTTGCTAGCTGTTTGCATGCAGAAAAATGAACGTATACTACTGAGTAATCATAAAATATGCTTTTTAATGCCTTTTATATCCAAAAAACCTGTTATAACTATACAGTATGTTTTATTTACCTAACAACGTATCAAAAGACTAACAAAAAGCAGATTTGGCACAAAAACAAAGCAAAGATGGGTGACATAATTCCTCGAAAAGTTCGTCTTTTGTTCACTAAAATTATCTGGTATCAGTGCAGTTACTTTTTTGAGCAAAATCTGAAAATAAAAAAATCTAAAAACCGATTTACACAAAAATATGATAAAATTTTAGTATTTAAAAATTACGTAGTTTTTTAGAAGCCAAAATTATATAAAATACAGACAACCCTAGGTTTCGAAATTTTGGCTACGCTAAAAAAAGGGACCTTATTTTGTCAAGAGAATAGTGCCCCTTTTTTTATAAAACTGGCCCTGATACTCCTAACACGTTGATTTAAGATTTTTATAAAAAACTCCATAATCATTGACTTAAAATAGACGACTCGATGTAATGCAAATTAAAAGCTAAATATAAAAAAAATATACGTATACTGGGTAATATACAAACATACTTATGCTTCGAATATACGTTCTGTACCTCTGTTACGGTTTAGGTACCCCTAGAAAAATCAAGTGAGTAAAAAAATGAAAAAAAAACAAAAAGTAAATATTCTAGATATTAAATTAGTCGTTTTGACACAATAAATGGCGCGGGTAATATTCTTTAGTCGAAGACAAAACTAGCAATAATAAAAAAAAAACTCTAATAAGTCCAATAAAAACCTGATTTTTAACAGTCGAAAAAATACTTTACCGTTGGTATTTATAGTGTAATTGCACATATGCAAGGTTTTAATTCTTGTAAGGTTTTAAAAAAGTTTTGTTACTTATATAAGAGTTTAGGTTATATGCGGTTTCAGTTTCTTGCAGGTAAATTGATGTTTTCTTTTTTCTATTTTTTGTGTAGAACTGATTTTTTGTTTTGTCGTAGTTCATGATAGTATACAAGTGCAGGGCTGACTGACTTACTTTTAAAATAGGTTTTAAGTGTAGCCGATTTTTCGTTTATAGAATTTAAACAGTTTATTTTATTTTTTATACCAAAAAGTGAAAAATACTGGCAACCAACCAATAAGCATAAAATACCGAATTTTAGGTTTAATTTTGGTTTTTAACTCTAAGTAAAAAATCTTTTTTTTTACAGTTTGTGTTTTTTTTTTTCGGGTACCCAACCGGTGACGAAGTTATCACTTTGCAATTATGGCATGACACCGTCGTATATAATGAAAAAAAATTATATATGTTTATGCGTGAAAAAAACCTTTAGCGGCAATTTTTTTTAAATACCAAGTTTTTTAAATGTTCTTAATACAGTATAACAAGACGGTTTGTATTATATATTTAATATCAGGATATTAGCATAAAATTTGTGTTTTTTACAGTGAATTTGTATACTACCCGGCTATGAACCTATATCTGTATTTTCAAAGTTTTGAACGTCAATTTCTAAATATTATAGGTCGATCTAATATTTTTTTAACATTGATTTGTACTTTTTCATTAAATTTTTTTATTTTTTTGTTATAAATTTATTCTGTTTTAGTTCAATTTGGCAAAAGTATGATAATTTTGTCTGGTTTTCTATTGTGAGAAGCATTGAAAAAGGTAAATATTAATAAAAGAATATTGTGATTGTAATCAGATTTGACAGCGACTTTCTAGTAAATGTAGGACAGTATTACACGATATGACTACAAGGCCGTCAATTTTAAGTTTATACCCAATAAAGTTAGACTATGTTTATTGAACGCGGTTAGACGCATAATAATCATTGTTAAACTTGTACACATATTCGAAATGCTTTTTGGTATAGATAAACTACACACTAACCTTATAGTTTCTAAAAATTTAACTAGAACATTTTGTAATTGATTTAAAAATCTACTAAATGAAATGAAAAATAACAAATCGAATAAAAAAAATAATAAATTGTTCTATAATATAACAAATTAACGTGCAAACCTTGTAATATGCGCAATTATGTACATAAATTCCGAGGCCAAAAAAGTTTTTTAGACTACATAAAAAAATATTTTTCGACACGAAAAACGTAAAATGCATAAGAAACAATATAATTTCTGTTTTTTTCTTACTCTTTTCGGCGATTACGCGCAATATCAATTCCTTAGTAGGTCATACAAAAATGTTTCTTTATCGTAAAATTTTGACTATTATTTAAACCGTAACACATATATATAAATGAAATTCGTATGGTTTTTTACAGTATGTTTTTATAATAACTTTGAAAATTTGAAGATTCGAGTTTATCAAATGAGTTTCCAGATATTACGTATTAAACATGCAATAAAATCTGCATTTCATGAAATTTATATTGTAAATATTTTAAATGAGGTAATATGCGGTTAAATGTCATGACACACTTTTATGGCTTATAAAAAATTTGTTTTCGGGTTTGTTCTGAATCCTCGCAGAATAGATACGGTTAAATGCTAGAAAATATTTAGAATCTGTGATTAAGTCAGAACTAAATCGACATTTTATTTTAGGATTTCAAAAAGAAATATGTGTTTATGAGAGTTTTCGATTCGTTGAGCGACAAATCGCCGTGCAGCGAAGTGTCGCTTTTTTGCCGCCGACGTACAACAAAGATGAAGAGCGTTTATTTTTAGAACAAAAAAAAATGAAATTTATCGTCATAAATATTTCAATTAAAATTTTTTAATATTATTTTTTTTTGTAATTATATATATTCTTTTAAAAATGGATTTTTTATTTTTTTCTTGAAAAATATTATAGTATGTTTAACTAGAAAAGAAAAGAGCAACTCCTTAAAACCATTAAAATGGTTTAACTATCAAAAAAAATTTTAAAAAATGTTTTTACTTATAAAAAAAATTAAAAAATTTTTTAAAAAAAAAATCTAGACAAATATAATATATTAAAATTCTTTTTTGTAGCTATTTTTAGTTAGCAAATCGCCGCTTGTTACCTTTTTCCGGCGGCAAAAATGAAAAAATTTGATGTACGACGAATCTTCGCGCAGCTTAAAGACACATTAAACACATAGTTGTAAAGCCAGATTTACGATATTTGTTTTTTATTTTGTGATTTAAATACAGATAAAAGTAATCTGCAAGAAAGACGCTTTATATTTTTTATAATTTTAGGCATGCCCAGATTATATATATAAAAACGTCATTTAGTTAAAGTTATTTTAAATAGTCTGCTACAATGTTACCGTGGCGGATTTTTTACGTGCACAGTTTTTTTATCCAACTTATCCCTTTTTAATGTTTTTATTCATTCATGTAAAATATGCGATAAGTTTGTTATGTTTTTTTTATTAATAAAATTTTATATATAAAATACAATAAAAACATATGATCCGGCTACATTCATTTAAAAATTTATTTACAGTTTAATTAAGAATGGGATCCCAAATTCTTGTAAAAAAGCTACAAATTCTTTTTTAGTGGCATCTTGTACTGTGAAAAAATGTTCATTTTACATTGTAACAACAAAAATTGGTTGTTCGTTATTGTTAAAAGCCGCAAGCCATTTCAGTCTAATTTTTATTTCAATTATCGTTTCTACCGTTTCTACCGTTTCTACATTTTTATCTAAAATATCTTGAAAAAATCTATTTCTGATCATAAAATTTTAACTTTTGATGTTCTCATTTTGTAATTTGCTGCTACTTTGTACGTAAGTACAGAAAAGCTATTAGTATCTTGCTTTTTTAGATAAGATCTGTACATTACAACCCGATGAAACAAAAAAAATTGCACTTTTAAAATGGTTAACTGCAACTTACACGTATTTTATAGTTCAAATGTGCGTAAAACATGTTTTTTGTGTAAAGTAAATTGTTTATGTAAATAAAAAAATAAAAAATCTTAAAAAAACATTTATTAGCATTTTTAAGGCTTTACGCATAATTGTATCGGTTTTAATGATTTTATTCATGTCAATTTATGTTAGAACCTTAAAAAGAATCCAATCACACTAATATTACAGAATTACTGACCGTTTTACAGTAGAAACGGGTAAATAACAAGATTTAAGGCATTTTTTAAAGTCAAATTCATGTTTTTTAAGGCAGCATAAAATTTTTAAAAATGTCTTGCTATTCTATAAACAGCGAAAAATTTGTTTTTTTAATAGTTTATATATCACAAACTACCAAACAACTTAATAAATCTACAGTATTCCCTCTCGAGAGAGCAGATTGCTCAAGAAGGCAGTACTTAAAAAATTTTTAAATGAACCATAATATCCACATTGGTAATGCTACCTACTATTTTTAAGCTAACTTAATTATTTCCTTGTTATATGCTTATATAAGCGTAATTTTCTTATTTGCATCCTAATTATTTACCCATATAATGGAGTAATAATGCGGCAAGAAAAAGAAATCCCTGTTATTTAGTGATAAAAAAGAGTCGTCAACAGCGTAAACAACGACGGCAAATAAATTCAAGCATATGAAAATCTGATATCCTTAAGCTACACATTACAGGCTAAAAAGAAAGAAAGCCGGACCCGATAAAAAGCAAGATGCACATAAATTAAATGCAACAAGTGTCTGTTGCAGTGGTATCACCTATGAATCCATTATTGTAAAAGTATGCGGAAAGATGGAATACAGTGTTTCTTTGTAAATGGGGAACCTACCAGAACTAAGAAAGAAAGAGTAAATTTGAGCAATGATCATAGAACCGAGTACAAGGGCAAATGGTAAAACAAGAAACTGTAAAAACATTGAGTTTGCTCGTTTTCGCTTCCTATATATTTTTTTCAAATATACATATTGATGATTGCGTAATTAAAACAAGTATTAAAGGGTATAAAGCAGCGAAAGATACGATGGCGAATGCCAAGTTGCCAAATTTGTATTTATATGCGTTGTTAAAAAACTGGTAACCTGTCAAATCAAAAAACTTGTCCATAAGCAGTACCTGAAAAACGTAAACGATGCTTTTTGAGCTTTCAATTGATGGTAAACTGATTATAACGTAAGTTGTACATACACGTGTTATGATTAATGGGCAATTAAGTGCATCTAACTATTTCTATGTAATAGGTAAAATTTAAATTGTATGGCTTGTTTTTTCTTTAAAAACGTTTTGGCGGGTTTAACTTTTTTTCTGCCTTCTTCGAAAACAATTTTTTCCCGTTTCAGTCCTTTGCCTTCTTGGAGATGACACTGTATATAAAAGTGTTTTTCATTTGCACTGATAGCTATAAGTAGAAAAAAATGAAATCGCCAATTGGTAAAGATAAATAAAAATTTGTTTTTAATGGCATTCAAAGAGTCCAGTTTTTTTTAACATCTAGTAAGGGGTTTAATTTTTATTTTGATCCAGATAAGTAACATATTTCTATTATATATGCTTGTGTATATTAAAGTCGCAAAGGAAGACGAAGAACCACACGGATTCTTTACAACACAGGTTTTTACTAGTGTGCCAATTTACATTTTTTTTAATTAAAAAAAGTTTTTTATGACTCGTTTTATTTAAAAAAATTGCTTCAAACGTTTTACTTGTCTTTTATACATAAAAAAGACCAAAATCAAAATTTAATGTGCAAAAAAAAGTTATTAAAGTAACTAAAAAATTGTGATAACTGGTCGCACATATTATCTTTTCTTATTTTTTGTAAAAAATTAAAATGAATGACATTGAAAAAGTGTGTTATGCAAAAACGAATATAGAGGCGTAAAAAGCTACTTGATAAATACAATTAATTTATTTTTACCACATATAATTGTTATTTACTCTTTTTATTTTTAATTGTGCATAAAACTTTTTTTAACCACTTTGAGGTCTTATGATAAAATTTTACTTAATCAACGCGTACGAATATAGATAAACATTGTAAAATGCCATAAAAAACGCAGTTACACTGCTTTTGGTACATTTTGGTAATTATTATTAGCTTATTATTTTTTTTTGTTTTTTTCACAATGTTTTTAAGCTACACATCTAAACAAACATTTTTGCTAATAAAAATGTTGATTCTATATTTTGTGCACTTGAACTTTACAAAAAAAACACAAAAATGCTATTTTGGGGTGTATTTGACTAAAAGATTCTTTTGTTGTACAACTTACTTAAAAAGTGTAATGTCTATTCCTGTTATTAAATTTATTTTTGCTACGTTGTTTAAATAATACAAAAAATATAAAACGCCAGACGCGAAGAATCCCTCATCCTGTACCCACTTGACCTTATCACAAAGTTAACTTTTTATAATAGCAGCTCCATCGTGATGAGGCGATACTATACCAATCAAAACAATGGGAGCAACAACGACCGATTCCAAAAAAACAATAATCTTATGTTTTACATTTGTAAAATATAATTAATAACACAATTTATGCGAGTTGGTTTTTATCAAAGATTGATGCTGTATTATTATTTAATAGAGAATATGGGAAAATATAATATAAATTTGTTTAAAACAAACTTGCAAAAATATACCATTTCAGTGGCGTAGTATGGATTTATTTTAAAGGGATGAAAACGAACAAGCAAGAAAAAAACGGCAAAAAAATATATATTTTTTATTTTGCACGAAATTTTCTAGAAACATGAAAAATACAACATATATAAAAATGTTTTGTTCGACAATTTTAGCGCCTAAAAAAGAACCCAAAAACTCACCCGTAACTTGTTTTCTAGACAGGCTCGCGCCAATCCCCGTTGCCCCTGGCTACATCGCTTTGTGTTATTATAGTCTTTAAGCAGAAAAAAGGCTTTCAGTTTTACCGTCCAAGCACTACAGAATATTGGTTATTTTTTTGGCATTGAAAAAAAGATTAGGCACAGGAAAAATGAAATAGTCACAAAAAACGAATAAACGAAAATAAACGCTGTTACAAAATTAATTATGTAAAAATTTTCTTTGCAAAAAAACATAACCAATTGTTTTTTATTTTTACAAAGGCATCGTATACAGGGGCGGGTTAACGAGGGGGGGGGGTATGTGCCCCGGGGCCCCCGGCTTCAAGGGGCTTTAAATAAAAATATTGATATTTGAACAAGTGTATATTAAATACAAACATGTTGTCCATATTTACATTTAAAAAATTCTTTTTATCTATTGTACACCGATTGTCAGAAATATTGAAGTTTCTGATATTTTACCTTCAATGTGTTACAAAACTGATAAAACTAGATAACTACATTAATGAATTTTTTAAACTGTATTTGTGTGAGCAATTTACACCGGCTATCAAAAAACTTAGTTGTAATTTTCTATCCGTGAAAATATAATAAAGCATTAAATTACACAAAAGTTACATAAATATGTATGCAAACAATTTTTCTTTGCAACTGTAGATGTATAATTATTATTTATTAATACAAAATCTTACCCTTGGCAGAAAAAACTTATAAAACAACGAAGGGCTATTTTACGCCTTTTGCGTATGTATTCCTCATTAAAATATTACTGTAAGAAAACTAAATGCGTTTATACTGACATGAAAACCTCTAGGTTTTGCAGGTAATAAAGTTTTAACCTTTTTTCGTAAATGTAATAACAAACAAAAATTCCATTGGTTTTTTTATTTAGGTATAAAAAACTTAATTTGAAATTTTGCAGCTGTTCGAGTAAATTCAGGTGCAATATTTGCCAATGTAACACGACTATAACAGTGTATCATTTTGATAACAGATTTTAAACAATCAACAACAATATATATTGATAACAACATTAAAAAAAACGAATTATATAGTTGCCCTTTATTACCGGATCTTTTCAAATACAAAAGGTAATTTAATTATCTTAGCTAGATTCTGCATGGCGTAAAATAATTATGCAAGAAAACCGTGCGTGTGCCGTCGCATTGTATAGTATTCTGTAAAAAGTAATATAACAGAGTTCGATATCATGCAGTCATTTGTGCTATACATACAAGTAATGGGTATAGTAAAACGATAGTATTCAAGTGTAATATGACTTATTATAATATACAATAAACAAAATACAGTATATTCAAAATGTTGTTATGGCAATACCTGCACTCCCTTAAGTACATATTTACGAAGTCGATAATAAAGCAATAATATTTATGCAAACTTGTCTTTTCTTGCGTTAAAGACAAACAAAAAAAAATCTTTATTGACAATCATAGTTAATATATTGTTAATATTTTCCGAAGCATATTATATATACAGTAGCGGATCATGGGGGGGCAAAAGGGGTTTTGCGGTAGGCCCACTCTACAAAAGACCCCTTTTTATGTATTTTTTGTGAAAAAATGTTATGAACAGCGTACATTACTTATTTTCTGTTAAAAAAGAACTTTTATGCAAAATGCATTTTCAATATTTTTCTTAAACCTTAGGCTATTGTGTTTGTGAGTAAGCAAAATATTTTTGCTTCCCTATTTTTGACTTGATGATCCGCGCCTGTATATATATTACATCTATTTTTAAAATATTATAATAATAAACAACACTATAAGCAAATAAGGCGGTAAAATTTTAGAACATACAAAAGTTTAATACCTAGCCAATACAAAACGTTAAAGAACATAGCCTTTTTTTATAATACAAAAAAAGGCATATAAAATATATGCGTACAAAGTTGAAAATTTTTATCTTGTTTTATTACTAAAAAAAATTTTACATAGCCCATGCATAACATACCTCGACAAAAAAGATGCTACGATGCTTTAAATAATTCTTATAATCATCCCTGATATTTTATAAATGTCAAACAATATGATCTGCATTAAGAAAAATAAAACAATCGAAAAAAGTCTTGATCAAAGCACATGCTTTTTCAAAATATTGTTTTAAAAAAGTAGGTGTCCACCAAAAAAGTGCCTCCGGGCCCCAAAATTTGTAAACGAGCCCCTGGTCGTATAAAACAACCGACAAAAGTGTCTATATTGAGTAAAAAAATATATATTTAGACGATTTTTTCATATGAGCTTTGCGCTTTCTTGCATTTACCCCAAATTTAGCGTAGTTGTGTTAAAAAATTTGCGTTGCGTTGTACAGACCAAATTTATTACTGAAAAAATAGCTTCGATTGTGTTTTTGTACAGTTTATTAGCAAGTTAATACGCAAATATGAAAGGTTTAAGAATTGCTATATAGCACACACTCGTATATATTTGAAAATGATGAGCAAAAAAAATTCGTGAATGGATACAGTATTTAAACCATTGATAAAAATGTATACTGGTTCTACGTTTTTTTTTTTGGTTTTTAATGTAAATGAAGATCCTGCATTTAATTTTGTGCAGATCAAAAATAAAACCACGCCCCCTGTCGCTGATTTTGTGTTTGTAATAACACAAAGAAAAAAACCTATATGCTAATTATGTGTTTTATTACTACACAGTTGAACCCCTATCGCTG
>JAQFYM010005000.1:0-14143 GCA_034694785.1 Agrenia bidenticulata
TATTGATGATTATGGATTATAACTTATGGCCATTACCTTTATGGATATTCATTTTAGGGATGTCGACCTATAACCGTTATTTGTTATCTCCAGTCTAAGTAAGGTGGATATAGAATATCAAGTGCCGAGTCAGACTCTAGCTACATCTGGGCTTCAATTACAAATAGCTTCCTAGTCCATAGAATGATTCTCGGAAACTGTAATGTAATATTATGAGACGATGAGAGCCTTTTGCCAAGATGAGAAGAGATTCTTGAATTAGCTTTCTACAAGCCAGACACACTTATGCTTTTGTGTATTTTTCGAGTTGTTCCGAGCTGACAATACAAAATGAATGTAAAGGGAGAATGGAAGTTTCACATAGGCAACTCCTGTGCTCAGGTACCCATGACATTGTTAACAGTACGAGACTATAGTGATATATTTCTATCGATTCCATTCGACGGATCCAAGAATCGGTCAAAAACGAATGGGAATATTTGTGACGAAAGTTTCCCCGGGTTCAAGTCGAAAGTCCTTAAAAACACTCATTGCCTAAATCCCAAGTTGATTGAAGGAATGGCTTATTGAACAAGGATGGTAAACACGTTAATGAAATCCTGAAATTTCAGAACAACCATCCTCACATAGTTTTTGAAGCCAAGTCCGTGGGCCGTCAGACTTGTGGAAATAAACGAGGATTTGAGTGGAACATGCCATCCGGATTACAGGGAGGAGGGAGTAGTGATTATGTCCGTCGAAGCGAGGATAAAGGACCTCAGTACTTCATTGAATTGGCCATCCTCCTTGATAGAGCTATGGTGAGTTGAATTGAGATTGTACCAATTAATTGACTCCCTCCAATTCTCTACCTTCTACACAGTAGACATTCATTCCCCCCTTTTATTTCCTCTCTCGACTAAGTTGGAACATTTGTTAGAAGAATGAGATGTCGAACAGTCCACTACGTCTAACGCTTCTACTTCCAACATTCCTATTTCTCCCCTGTGTCAATCAGTCGGTCGAGTAGTTCCATTTTTATCAGAGAAGAAAGACCTTATTATATTCATGTACTAATAATCCCTTTTAATTTGAATGCATAAAATAACTCCTAGTAGAAAGATCCCCTGTCTCCATCAACGATCAATTTAGAGAGGATAATGCTTTCCATTTTTATTACAGTTTGACAAGCGAAATGGATCCACTCGGCTCCAAGTAATTCACGACGCCCTTCAAATAGTTAACATTGCAGATTTGGTAAGTTTGTCTTCTCTCTTGGAGAAAATGTAAAAAAAGTTCTGTGGGAAGCTCATTTGCATTATAATCTGGAATCCCTTCTCTGCATTTACAATTCATGGTGTGAGCAGATGCAGAATGTAGTGTATTTGGATGTTTATGAAAGTATGAAGTGGTAGTCTCCGTATGTGGTAGGCTGGAACCGCAGTGCCACCGATTCTTGCAGCATATAATAATCTTTCTCTGGACAATATTACGTTGCTCTCATGGGATTGCTGAATTAAATGTCAATAATTTGTTCCTACCGAAAGTTAAATTACCATTATCTCACAATACCCCTTCTTAGTTCATTTCATCTGACTTTAAGCGAACTCATGACCCGGGCCATGAGTGAAATGTTCTTCATCATATTTATGCTGATGAGAGAAAGTTGAGAGTTCTTATCTCACGTCCTGGTGCACAGTTCCAGGCCTACCACATATATTTAAGTTGATAACACGGTTTTATTTTGGCTTGCCCCTCTAGTATTTCCGTAAATTGAATACGGCTATCTCGGTGGTGTACGTGGAGACCTGGCATCAGCATAATCACTTAGGTGTAGACGGAGTGGATGACTTACGCCAAACTCTTGTTCGACTAACCGACTACTATGGTAATGGGACTTACTATTCGATTCATGAAACTTTCTCTCCCAGTTCTCCACTACTTGTGCCAATGTTATGGGTGGGCTTTAGCATTGAAGGATTTCTATGTATATGTTTAAAGGAATCAGGGAATTGGAATATCGATAACATTTTATCAATGTTTTATGGAATTATTCATGAAAGTCTTAATAGAGGGTTGAGCGTGGTGTTGAATCTGGTTGTGGTGGGCCCACGGGAGGTTTATATGTGATTTACTATAAAGTGAAAGTAGGAGTGGCTGGAGAGAAAGTTATTGACTATAGGGAGGCTCAAATTTTTTACGAGAGCGTTTTAAGGATGAGCCGTTCTTGATTCCATTTCCAGGGCCACGGAGCTTATTTAGCGTGAGCAAGGACTCAACGATGCTCATCTCTGGAATCAATTTCTCAGAGTCTGGAATGGGTGTTCCCATGTCCATTTGTACCCCGAAAGCTATGGGCGTTGTGACTGACGTGTCCATTTATCAACCTCACATCACCGGGGTCGCTCTAGCTCATATGATTGGACACAACCTCAACATGGCCCACGACCAGGATGGTATGGACTATAACCGATGGACATTATCCAGTTCATCAACTGTAACTCTTATAATATTTGCTTTCTACATTAATTTTTTCCAGTCTCGGGAGAATCGTGTCATTGCCCTAATTGGTATGGGTGTATCATGAGTGAGAAAATCGTAGGACAAGGTGGGATTCAACCCTATCGATTCTCCGATTGCTCCAGGACATCTTATTTCACCTCTATAAATTCTGGACACGCTATGTGTCTTATAAACAAACCAAATACGATCGACGTAAGAGCTCCTCTTCGTTTGAAGATTATCTCTTTCTCAGATATCAACCTGCGGAGTTTGCTTTTCTTTAATTTCATACGTGTGTCTGTACCTTTATCAACAGCCGATCCACAAGACCTGTGGGAATGGAGTACAGGAACCCGGAGAAGAGTGCGACTGTGGTTCAGTTCAGGAATGTACTAAAGATCCCTGCTGTGAGCCCCTGGTTTGCAGATTAAAAATAAGTGCTAAATGTTCCACTGGACAAGCTTGTTGCGAAAACTGCAGAGTAAATAAACCTAGAGTTTGTAATTGGATTCTGAAACTAGATCCGAGTAACGAATTGATTGAATTTATTTCTTTTATCTTTAGTTCAAAGGGGTGAATACGATCTGTCGGACCAACCAGAGCGAGTGTGACATTCCAGAGTATTGCACCGGCCAGAGTGGGGAATGCCCGTTAAATACTTACAAAAAGAACGGAGCACCCTGCCATAAGAACGAGGGGTATTGCTTTAATGGATTTTGTCCCACACTAGACTCTCAATGCAAAAACATTTGGGACGACTCAGGTATTTTCTATGGATTTCCATTTATTTATACCAAGTTTAATTAACCCGGAGGAATACATTGTGTCTTTTCACTCAACCGAATGTCGTTGTTTTTATTAAAGGGAGGAAAGCTAATGACTCCTGCTACAGAGAATTTAACGTCGGGGGTCATCACAATGGTCACTGTGGTCGTGACATGGATGGAAATTATAGGAAATGCTCCTCATACAATGTTATGTGTGGGACACTTCATTGTCAGGATGGAACGGCCAGCCCTACAATGCAAAGCACATTTACAAGCACGACATTCTCTCGAATTATACTAAAAATTGATGGGATAGAACATGAGTGTAAGAATTTAAACAGCCCAAAAGGAGACCAAGCTGCAGCCCAGTTGGAATTGGTTAGAGATGGAACTCGATGCGGAGATGAAAAGGTAAAAATTATTTAATCCCATTTATGAAACCACGGCTAGAATCTTAAGAGTACAATTTGTGTTCGTGAATTAATTTCCAGATTTGTATGAACCAAACTTGTGTAAAACTAGCGAATTACATAGACAACACCCGTTGTCCTTCCAATCATGTCGGTCTTGAATGTTCTGGACATGGGGACTGTTCCAATGTCAATATTTGCCACTGCCATGTCGGCTGGGAGGGACAAGAATGCTCAATTATGTCCAGGGAGCCCCCAACAACGGAAGCCCCTTCGACAACAATGTCACCAATCTCAAATCAAACTGCTGCTCCCACGTCGGATGGTAAGCAAAAGCTGACTAAGAAGGGGAACACGGAAGACGGATCTAATACAATAATACTTGTCTTCGGAATGGTTTCCGTCGTTGGGGGTGTGTTCATTTTGTTCGCCATGATGGCCTTGTGCTATCGACGGTCGACCGTCCCTAAATTTGAAACAACGCCATACCCCCCTTTCAATCCCAAGACATTCAAGCTGCCTCAACCTCCGCAGCCAACGACACATCAGCCACCCCAGCCACCTCAAATAAATCATGAAAATATTGATAATAGGATACTTAGTTTAACCCAGTTGCCTCAGTATAGGTAAGTCTTTTTCAAATCTATTCTTCCATCGAGGTAATCACTTCCTAAGCTCTTTTCACGAGCAAAATATAGAAAGAGACTGAAAACTAGGAGAATTGAACTATTCATTCATACGATAGAGAAAGATATCGATTCCATCATCATCACCGTCATCTTATTCATCCACCTCCCTTCCTTCGTGATAGGGAGGACTTTACAAAAGGTCCTCAGCCTCATACACTGTAGAGAGAAATTGAGACGAAAACTCTTTCAAAATCGCACAAAATCAATAATTCATCTTCACTTTTTCCCATCCTCCTATTCTCCGAAAAGGAGGTATTTAGGACAGATCCGTTTCTAAATATGAAATACAAGGAAATGCATGGAATGCAGTGGAGTTTATAATCTTTCATCCTTGGCTCAGTAAAATATTCTTTAACATCAAATACACCCAAAAATAAATACAAAGACATTTCCTATACATTAATAATAAATATTAATAACTCTACCTTATTGTTTGGATAAGAAAGGTGAAAGACGGAGGCAGAGAGACATTGCCAGCACTCCGCAACCAAGGTTAGCCAGGTCATGGGTAGTCAAAAGCCTCCCGCTTTGAATCATTGTTATTGGACAGGGGTGTTGGATTTGGGAAATGGTGACTTATCCTCGGACGTGGGTGCAGTAAATTTGATTTATATTATGGAGAGAGTGGGCATAAGTACAAGGGGTCCTTGTCTCCAGGCATTTGAGATATTCAAAGGCCAGGGTATTTGAAACTAGGTGGTTCTCATTTCAATAGCTCTCTCTCTCTCTCTCTCTCCCTCTTTGTGGGAAGATAGATCAAGAAAGGGATTTTTACAGCTTTCCCTGGGGAAAGGGAAAGTGAGCTTTTCTTTTCTTGGACTTGATAAACTTTTTTTTTATCTGTTTGTTGGGAAGAGTATGGTTCTTGTGTATGCGGAGGGAGGTGTATATTTTATGTGTACATACATTTAGATAGCTTCTAGACGAGAGGGAGTATCGATCCAAAGTTTACTTTCTGCTTCCGATCCATAGTCATTTCACACTGCCCTTCAGCTACTTCCTTCCTTTTTACGAGTACAACTTAGGAATGGGAGCAATCAGGAATTTCTAGCTCTAACCTGATGGTACTTTGGTTGACTTGCATATTTTATTGTATGATTGTCTGAGTGAGAAGGACATAAAAATAAGGGACTGACGAGATTTGCGAGATTTTATCATCTCATTTGCATTAGGGTGCTAAGAGAGGAGGGCTTGGAAAAAGTGGTCTTTCGTGTTAGGTTAATTGAGACAAGGTTCAGTTGAATTCTCATTAGTTGGGCAAAGCAATAAGATGACAGGGATGGATGGATTTTGTTTACATAACGTCTCACCCAACAAAACATCAATCAGGATTTGGGAGCAGGAAGAATAGGAGCACTGATTGAATTTTAATTCTGTTTGTTGTTCTATATCCAATCTGCCTAGGGATCAACATAGCATGGGGATGACGGGATCGATGAAGAATCTAGGCGGAGTCCAGCCCCAGGATGATGAGACGGGGGATGAGACCTCGGCGTTTTTAGGTACGCCAAATAGCGTTGCTGGAAATCGTTTCCCTGAAAAGGGGATTTTGAAAAAGTATGTTGAAGAAGATGGTTCTCAATCAGATAATAATGAGGGGCTGTGTGAGGTTGAGAGGACCCTTAAGTCACTTAATGGCTATCACGAAGATATCCTTGCTGCCCTTCGTGTTGCTGCTGCCCAAAGGGGTCTTGGTGATCCAAATGCCACTCCACCCCCGCAGGGTAATTCTATATTTTTCTCAAAAGGTTTGAACTGGAATGTGCTATTATTTTTTAAACACTATATTTCGCATGAGCTATTTTAATTTATCCATCAAGGTGGAACTCGCCTATCTTCGGATGGATATCCTGAGTACCCAGATTATGGGACGGATTTTCCACTCCTTAGGAATTCCAACGATCGCATTCCACAGGGTCAACATGGAGATGATGAAAGTAACGATGATACTGGGGGACCCATTAGGTAAGGGATTAACAAATATTTTGCTAACCAAATTTAATCATCCTATTTGTTTTTTCGTTTTTTAAAAACCCATTGTATCTTTAAATTTCTAGAATTCGTAATTTAGAAGATCTCTTACGTCAGTTGGAGCACCACTCAGGTGCCCGACATCTCAGCCCTTGTGGTTCCGAGGACATTAGAATGTCAGAAACAGAGGCGGATCGTCATTATCGTCTTCATTCAACTGATTTGGGCGGGTACGTTATGCGACATTGAGTTGATGATGAATATGATTACAATTCGTTTAAAAATAAAACTGTAGCTCCTTGCGTTTAATTTTACAAACTTTGATCCTAAATCCTTTGATCCAAATAAGTTCCCAATCTTTCTAGAGTAAAACAGCTTACCTCAGTCTATCGAATAGTTAAAAAAAAGCCTTTCCTACTAACACTATTTGAATAACCGTGATTGTGATTGTGGCTCTGTTTTGTATCATGTTTCGTGTTTCTTGGTGAGACCAGTTCAAGACGTCGCATCAATATGTGACAGCACGCTTATCGCTTCGCATCAGCCCCTCCAACTCCAGGGCCACCAAGGTACACGCTGTGGTCACCTCAATTTCAAATTTTTCTACTACTTCGTTTTGCTAAACTTATGTCATTTACTTGCCATACAAGAATATACTATTGCTGTCACATCTTTCAAGAATTTTCCTCATTCGGATATTTTTCAATTGAAGTCCATATCTCAACGGTTCAACGCTTGAATAAAAAATGCGCTTTCATAACTTCATTTTGGAAACATTTCCAGCTTGTCACCAACTTATACTTTTTAATGGTTCAAAACTAGCTTTCTATTTGCTTGGTATTGTGTAAGGATCAGTTTTTCGAATCAGGGTTCAATAACGATTATTCAGACTTAATTGCATGAATAACTTTTTAACTGTAGAAAATGTAATTGTAAATCTCTTCATGTATTTAATAGAAATTGATTTGTGCATCTCGGAATTTCAAGCCATTATAAATCAAAAATCAAAATCTTTCCACCTTCGTATTATTTTGAAAAGTATTTGTGAGTTATTCTGTAGTCATTCAGGCAGAACGAATATGTAGCAATCAGAATGTTAATGAGCACAGTTTTATTTGTGCTGAACCAAGCTATAATTCTGAAAGGTTCTGGCTGAATGAATTCTTTGAAAGCCCAACTAACCAATTAAAAAAATGCTGCATAGATCAAATGAAATTTGTTTGTTTCTTTAATTTAACCCAACTATGAATGTACAAGATTAATATACTGCAGAACTAATCGCTGAAGAAGGACTTTAATTTTTCTAGTGACGATGAGGGCTTCGTATTGGGTCGGTATAGGGGACCCGGGGTTGTAAGCACCAATGCTCGTTCCCCTCCAGACTATGGACATTTCACTTCGGCAGCCATCGTCAGTCCTGATGACTTAGACAGGTAGGTCAATATCTCACACGTGGATTGTCAAGGCGGATCTGGTCTGACACATTGCATACTGTAACAAATATACACACCTTTACTCATTACATTAAGTTTGGAATTGGGTCCGTCCTTGGAACCTTTGTGGATATGTCTCTATCTCTGCACTCTTTCAAAATTATTTGCACATTGAACCAAACAACGATTATGATTTTATTTTCTCTGCTTTTTTAGTTGCATCGATGGGTATGCATCTCCATTTTGTCCGTGCTATTTCTGGTAATCACGCCGCTTTTCCTTTATGCTTTCACCAAGATTCAATCTAAGACTTTAGTTAGTGTTATCCAATATTAGTCATCTTTAGTTTCTCATTCCTTTAGTTACTGCTGTAGTATGGTCTTCAACCAAAAAAATCTCGCATGGTACCTTCTCTTATCATTTTATTGGCTTGCTGGCAGCACCTTAGGAGACCGTGATTAGACCTAGTTTGTACTCACACGACAAGTATATAATTAGCTAATCGAATTCAGTAGCTGACTCAGTTCTAACAAGTAACAGTTGACAGTCAAGACTAGAACTCTTAGGACCATTGATGTGTTTAATAAGGATTTATGGGGAAATTGTGGAATTTAATTATAATGTTTTTATGATACGCAGTAATCAACCGAACGTCTTGCATACATCGACTAGTGAAGATGAAGAAGAAAGGACTCAAGTGTCAAGATCCCTTACGCCAAGAAACCTAAAGCATTTATACAACCCATCAGAAGAATCCTATGGATCACAATCTCCCCTTCACATTAACGGTATCCCAGTATCCAGTCATCTTGGTCATGGTCGTTTTCCCAATATGTATCATAGAAATGATAGACAAGTTAACGGTGGTAGTAAACAGTAGTTTTTGACCGATCGGAAATTCTCACACATGTATATGTACAAGCTGCTCGAGGTATTTGATCTATAAGTCCAGATACTTGAAAAAATATATTGTAAACGGCGCGATCGAGATTTTCACTCATTTTATACAAAATATTGAGAGATGTAGTTTTTAATCATGTAAATAGTTGATGATAAGTGTCAATTCATTGTCGTTTGTATTATTGTACTGTTACTTTTGAGCTTAGGAGTCTTGTATCCGCCCTGACGGGACAGAGAACCGTTGAGTGTCGTTCTTAAAATTAAGTTACGTACCACCACCGCCGAGTTCCTCTGGGTACTTAGGAAGTTGAGATCTTGAGCGTTCTTTAGTGGATGTCTGTTTATGTGCATTTCGTAGATACGGAACGCAAGGGTGTGCGCATAGATTCTGATGTGAGACGGTTTTAATTGATTTTTGACAGGGTTGGATCCCTTTGAACACGCTTCCTCTCAGCATTTTCCTGAATACAAACATTGACGCGAGTGGAAGACTCATAAGAATGACAATGGTGATATAGTAACTAAATCTACTAATAATTATGTTTCAAAAATGTACACACCACCAGTACGATCAAGCAGTCAATCGAAATCGAATTCTTTATTTACCTTCCCATCACCACCTGCACCTGTAATTCACGACACTTGGAGTCGCCTAGATTTCCCTTACTTTCTGGCTGAATTAAAAATTGAAAAGGCTTGGAATAGAATGACTTTGGCAAACATAGGCCCTAGACAGCGTCTCCCTCTTCACTGTAGACCCTCCCATCGATACAAAAATAACACTCGAGAACTAGACCCTTCAGCCTTTGGAAGCTTGCCAGATCCTCCTCCTCAGTTTAGAGATGCTCAAAGTTTAGCTACCAGGAAAAGCCATTTTGATAGTGATACTCCTCGTGGCTATATTAACTGGATTTATCAATTCTATGAGGGTGACACTTATTTTTCTAGCCCTATGGATGGTCAGATATCAGTATTAGGAAGTCAACAGGAAGGCTTTTATGAAGTACTTGAAAACTAGTCAATACCTACATCTCAGTTTCAAAAAAGCCCAGAGCGAACTGGCTACCTCGCGTAAAAAAGTATCCTGGCATACCTAAACGTATAACTAGGATGAATTTAATTTAGTTTGCATTAAGCTATTGCTATGTTAGTAGACCGAATCCAGAGACTTTAAAATAATTATTGTGGAAACTCTACAGGATAACCTGAAAATGATTACAGATACGCCAGTTTAATTACCCAATGTAGGAGACTAGATTTTATCCAAAGTGTTCAACTAATTATTTTGTGAGAAGCCTCTTGGATATGATTAACGAATACTCGAATCTTTGGCACAACTGAGTAGTTTATATTTTTGTCGTACAATTTTATTTAGCCACTACAATGAGTGAGCACTACTTGTTATCAATTTTGCTTGAGGTGATTATGAAACTTTATAGTCCAGTCCCACAAGGATCGAACACAATGTGCAAAACGAATCATAGTGTATTATAAATGTTCCTTTTCTATGAGTCAGTAGATTAAAGCCAGATATGTTTCTTCCTTGTTTGTAAGGAGAATGTCAAAGTTTAAAATATTCACATTTAAGTAACTAGATAATTAAAACGAATTATATGAATAAGACTCTATAGCCTGTGTTAAAACTTAAGAATTAACTCGGGAGGATTTAGGTCATACAAGCTGATATGTCATTCGAGACGAAAACTCATAGTGGCATATAGTGACTTATATAAAAAAAATCTCCAATCTCAATCCAGTACTCTGATATCTATAAATATATAATCAACATGTAATGATTAAGGCTCTGATTGACTGCATTCTAGACGAGGTGGTGCTGAGATTTCTTTTGTACACAATCACCAACACAATGATCGATCAAAAAGGTTTAGAAAAATAGTAAGAAGAAATAATAGTATGTAAACCCACTCAAAGATAAAATCGTACAATTGAGTTATCATGTTTAAAATAAATAAAGAATTAAGACGAATTCACAATCACTATCTTTCTCATGGAAATAAAGAGGAAAAAGCAATCTAAACATCCCATCTCATTGGTCCACTTAACCCAACTGGGCTTTATCATCACATTTTGGCCTGAAAGGTTTCTTCCCTAATCTGAACCTTATGAAGTGAAGCGAATATAATTTCACAACTTCAAGTTTTGAAAACCAAGATAAAAAACTTTTCCTTTTAAAAACCACATCTTTATTACATCTTGAAGCTCCCACGGTCCAAGATTCTTTATAGCTTATTTTTTTTAAACTCAATTAACTTCCATATTCCGAGCTCCTTCACAACTTCTTTATTCTGATGAAGATGAAAAGTTTCTCGATAATAAAGGTACAGAACTAATAATCATATAGTAAACTTATTCCTTACATTATCTCCGTCACAATAAAGGAAAAAGTCTCAACAAAACTATATTAAAGGAATTGCCGAGACTCCCCTAGAAATCTGAGTTCATGGTAGCCCCATTATTTTGACAAGTGCCGGTTCACAGTTCTCAAAAAGAGTTTAAAGACTTTCCCTCCTTGTTCCAAGGAATGAATTAGTCCAATCCAGAGGTGGTTATAAAATAACTTTACATATTTCCTTAACCACTCTGATCTACAGAATAAAGTCAATGCCTGTGGTTGATAATTAATTTACATTTTCCCTGAGTCATACAAGTTCTAGAGTTTGAGAGAAATTGGATTTTCTCAGAATAAATATGCAAAGCAAATGAATGCAAGGAGGAAGTATGGTGTATTAGATTAACAAAGCAGATTTAGTTTCCAGAAAATCTCTAAAATTATATAAAGGCCCCTCCCATGGCACAATACAAGTACTTATTTGTCAATGTCATACGTCCCCATCCCAGCGGTCCGGGATTTAGTTTGGTACTAAAACTTAACTCGCTCGGCCAAGCCCATGAGGAGAAAGATGAGTCCATTGAGTCCAGAGAACTACATCCATTATTTGTATACATTATCATCGTTTAGCATAATATGAGATGTAGTTGTGGATGAGAGTGATGGAAGCGGGAGTGGGTTCCCCAGAGACGTGGATTTTATTTTGAGTGAATCAACGCTACTTGTGCTACTTTGTAATTTAATCATGCGAGTTTATTTTCTGAGCCGATGTAAGCCTCCGTACTTAGGATGGGAGATAGCGGAGAAGACTTTCCCGGATTTTTCATTCCCAAAAGTGAAAGCGGTGAATGTCTTCTCTCACATCACTAGGGAGGGTGTAGGACAGAGTTGGAGCTTTCCCTTGGCTTCAGATTTACTTGTATATGCATCCGTCCATGGATTAAATTTTGGTCCAAAATGCGCAGAAAGGTTCTTTACACCAGAGAGAAGAGCCGAGCGATAGGTGGTAGGTTGTAGGTTGTCTATAAAGGAAGATTCATACCGTTCTTCGTACAAAACTATGTGGAGCACGATAGGAGACGAAAAGCTACGAACTGGATTCTTCTAGAGACCAGAGAGTGAAAGAGGATCAAAGAGAAGGTATAACATTATGCTTTCCCTACAGAAATTTCCTCCGGAATCCAGAAAGCCAACCCGTCTATGTACTTCCTATAGGATGGAAATCTCTCCGACACTTTCGTAAAATGACAGAATTTTCCTATCACGTATTACGACTGTATTAGTGGATTAAGGTATTGGAAACAGTAGGGCTGTGGAGATTGTGTATAAATACAAGGGAGCCAATCCAGTGAGGAGAGATTGATTTTTATAAATCCGAATGGCCAACTCCTGGCTGAACTAGTAAGACGAGGCAGTGGTGGTGGCTTGAAGAACAGAGACCGTCAGCTTTTGGATATTCTCTTGGACTTGATCATATTCAAACAAGGGTTCACCTGGGGCCCTCAATTAAGGGTATGTGTTCTATGAGCTGTATTTTGGTCCTTGGGATTCTCGGTCTATCCTCTTATGCTGTTGGAACTGTACAAGGTGAGTAGATATAATATTCATTGGCTCAATATTGATAGCTGCGATAGGATCTTTTAGGGATAATTTATTCGAGAAACTTATGTAGCTTTATGAGCTTTTGATTGTCATTGAAGTCACTGCTGCATTACTGTGCGATTTCATAGTGCTACGTTTCGTTGCACATGAAATTGTCATTATGGATCGTTAAAATAATTTTAATTGCCTGAGAATTTAGAATTTATTCATAATTAAAAGATTGAAAGATGACGACGAAGGTTTATTAAAGATTGTTGACGATGAGAATACTGATTTTGATCTGAATGTCTTTGATTTTCCAGATACGGATTATGCTTCAGAAGACGCCAACGTAGTCGGTAAGGAATACAATTTGAATTTGCACTTAAGATTAATTACAAATAGTATGGCACTAGACAAGTACACAAACAATAGACGAAATATTACAACTACTCGGGGATCCAAAAAATTGATTAACTGTGTATTCAAATTTGAATAGTGCTGTGAAAAATTATCACAAATGTTATATCCCCTTCGAATTCCAAACTACTCTAGTTAGTTCTAAATTTGAAGCCATGAAAAGCAGTTTTAAATATCCAAAAAACTATTACCAAAAACAATACCATTCTATTATACACAGTAAAGTATTTATTTAGAAATTAGAAATGACGCGTCATAATATGGTACAATTCAATCGTGTCTCAAAACAGTTTGAGCAAAGTTTCTGAAGTAATAAAAAGCTTTTTTGAATAATTGTTTAACTTAATAACTTTGGATCTAATCTCCGATTTCAAATTCCATCATATGCATTAGATGAATGAACCTTTGCTTTTATATGCAGTAAATTTGAACACAAGGAATTGTGGAAATGGCAAGTTGGACCCGGGGGAAGAATGTGATTGCGGTCCGGGATTGCAGAAATGTTTGGAGGACCCATGCTGTCATCCCAACTGTCAACTTAAACTTCACTCACAGTGTTCCAACAACGACCCATGTTGCGAAAAGTGCTCGGTAATTTCCCTCTATCTCTCTACTCCCAAATTCCTTCAATTAGACACCTGGGTAGGTTTTGAGTTCTCAGACCACAACTCTTTAATACTTAATATCATGAAGAGATGCACAGTCTTCCTATGTTACACATCTCTAACAGAGTTACAAACTGTTACAAGATATCTCAATCACAATGCAGTTCCAGGTACAGGCAAATCCCTCTTTTACCCTGCAGCTTATAACTTGTAACAAATTGTTTAAAGATTTATTCTGCCACAAGTTTACATATCAGTTTGACATCCAAAACTTTTGATGGGATCAGTAACGAAATAAATTTGGTCTCTCTGCCATATTTCATAAATTTTATATTTTCTAGAGATATTTCGATACATAAGGATAAAAGAGTAAAAAAACCTGAAAATGTACTCGATTATGTAGTTAGACACTAGTTTAGATGTAATTTTAATATGCTTTAATCTAAGATAATTTTTAATCCTTTAAAATTATTAACAACCAAGCTCCAGAAAAATTTGTTAATTATCTTAATATTATTGATACTAACACTGTCCAA
>JAQFYM010005001.1:0-14142 GCA_034694785.1 Agrenia bidenticulata
TTATACAGGGTGTCCATAAAGAAACGCAATGAAGACAATTTTGAATTTTTATACACCCCTTATATTGAGCTTTGGTCAATAAGATATACAATTATATTGTGCCTCTAGACTTCAATCGTTTATATATATTACACATATAGTATACTTTATGCACACGATAAGTTGCTTTCGACTTTTACGATATTGATATAATTTGTGATATTGTATAATAAAACTCATTTATTGACACATTAAAGCAAAGAAACGCTTAAATAATATAAATATCTAGTCTTTCCCCACTACTACAAATTTAAATTGCTTTTTCTATTATAAAGACTTTTTTTGGCTCGAACTCAATGAAAAACCAAGGAATTATATACTAGATATCGTAAAATCGCAAAATAAGGATTTTAAAAGATTTATATCATGATGCAATAAACATATCAAACTCTAAATTTACTATATACTTTGAATTTGTGGTTGTAAAAATTTCTCTTTACTCATTGCGTTTTTTTATGGACACCCTGTATATAAAAAACAACTCAATCTATATTTAAAACTAAATCTATATATTCAATGTTGTTTTAACTGCAAAAGCTACGTATTTTGTAAAAAAGTAAATTTTGTAAAGCATAAATATAATGATAGCAAATATAACTTTTAATTTAAGTGCAAATATTTTCATAAACTAAATTTTTATTTATATTAGAAACTACCAAGTATCTTTTTTTGCATAAAATATACAAATCAACGTTTACAAAAAAGATAAGTAAATGTTTTCTTTTTAATTAATGCAAAACAGTTTTTACTTTTTAATGTTTACTTTCTAATTATCAAAAAAACAAAATGTAAAGATACTTTAAAATGCATAAATTTATAAAAAAAACTTAAAGAAGGTAGGCTTAAATACATTTTAAGGCGAAAATAAAGGATAAGAAACTAATAATATCAATAAAGATTTTTTAAACCTTTTTGTGTTCATAAAGTCCATATGAAAAGCAAAAAAAAGAGCCTGTTATGATTAAAAAGCAAAGAAAAAACAATTTGGCAAAAAATGTTATGCAAATAAAAAATAATAATATATATACAAAAGCACTAGTATTTGAACAATATTTTTTGTATATTCCGCAAGCAGCTGTTTGAAAAAAGTCAAAAAAGGTAGCGTGATTTTTAATATCTTATAAATGCAAAATCGATTAAAGTATTTATCGAGTGTGATATAGATTCTTATTTCGCTCAAACATTTTGATCTTATAGAGTATTTGCTTTTACTGGAAAGAAATCTAATAGTCTGCAATTTTTGTTTAATCTTAAGATTTTTGGTCATTAATAAAAAAATATTGCTGATTTACGCGTAAAAACTATTGTATTTTTCTATTTTTATCTAGGAAGAAATATTAATACATGAGCAAAAAAGTCTGCTTTTAAACATAAATTATTTACATATAATTAAAAGATTTAGCTGCGCAAATTGCTTTATTGTAAAAGGTTTTTTTTGTCAAATATAATTTTTAAATGTAAAAAAAAAAACATTACAGAACATTTTTTCTTGCATTAACAAATTTCAAAATTAATTTTTTGTGTTATTTTTTATTTTGTTCTCCTAATGTTTTATATTATTGTTTTAGAGTTTACGAGATATTTAAAGAAATTTACATGTTATTTCATTTTTTAGAAGATTATGTTTTTAGAAAATTGCGTTTTAATGCATTATAAAAGCAAAAAATTTAAAAAAAAATTAATATAAATATTTTTACTCAGTGCTCATGGGTACTCATGAGTAGAGTAGAGTATTATAACTTTATAAACTGAGTAAAGCAGAGTGTTTGTTATTTATTCTGCTCTAATCATGGGTGCCCAGCCTTATAAATGTGAAAAGACAATTGAGGGCGCAACAAAATGGTAGTATAGGGATTTGATGTGTAAGATATACCATAATCATTTGAATTACACCCAAAAATTTTAACTGAGATAGACAAAAAAGAAGAGAAAAATGATAAGTAAATAAAGAAGTAGAAGATAAAGCTAATTACAATGCTGCTGAAGAGATCTCAAGCAAAATTGAAAATGAATCAGACATATCTAAAATTATACATGATGAAAAGCTCGTAAATGATATTGAGAAAAAACAAAAGAAAAAACCACTTTCAAATCTAAAATATGATCTATATTAAAAGCTGTTAAACGACGATGATTATAAAAAACAGATGATAAATTTGTGACTTAAGAAGACTTTATGAAAGAAAACAAAAAACTTACAAAAGAAACCAAATCAATGAAAAAGAAACCAAGAGGTATGAATAAGAACATTAACGAAATTTTAAAAAAGAACGTAAAATCAGAAAAATAAATATAAGAAGTCTTTTAATTTTTGATATAAAATTTATCCGTAATTACATAAATTTTTTATGTATCATACACGCCACTGAAAACATTTTCGTATTCATATTATTTTGCCGTTTTTAATACATGAAGTAAAAAACTTGAACCTACTTTTATAATATCCCATAATCATGTTCTACAGCAATACGCTGTTTTTAAATATCATATAACTGATCCTCAAAATACTATACGTCTGGGTATTTTTGTGTAATAACTGAATTTTGAAATCCTTCAAAGGCACTATTGCAAATCACATGATATCTGGGTGGTAGGGAGTCATAATTTGTCGTTAAATCAGAGCCCCCAAACAAACTCGCATCATGTGTTTTGCCAAAACCGAAAGTGACATTTTCTTAACTTATGAAATCTGCCAACAACACAGAGTCCATTTACAGAAAAATAGTTCTTTCGATTATAATAATTAAATGGGTTATCTATATTCAATGCCGTGACAACATAATGACTACCGTCAACGGCGCATATACTTCCATCAAAATTACCTTTTGGCAAAACCTTTCTACTCAGCACAACCATTTCATCTTCCAAAAAGTAATTTTATTTTCTTTTGTGCTACATTACATAAATAGGTATTAATTTAATTTACAATAAACCAAACTGATGATTTAGGGACACCAAATATTTCTCGTCGTTTTCTGTATGAACTTGAATGGACTATAAAAAAATAAAAATTAGGAATTTAAACTTAAAGTTGGTAGGTGTGAGCTGTTCCGAAATGATAACTTCGTTCCATGAACTTTATCAATTTGTCTTTTGACATACGAAATATATTATGCAAATAACCCGCGCCCACAAAGCCTTTAACATCACTCCGTAGTATGCAATATACAAATAGCTAATAACTACTATCATTTGATTAATCTTTAATATGCAAACGATTATTCATTTTTTCTTTGAAAGACACATTGTTCTTTCAAACGCACGATTGTTGAAATATATAAATATGTGTCCATACTTTTAATATAGTAAATTGAGTTCTCTTTATATTGATAATTGTAACATTTATATATATTAAATAACTAATTCAATATATCAAGAATTCTGGACAAGGCTAATAGTTTTTTTTACGCCAAATACATGGTGAAAGTACTTCAAATAAATACAGTGGTCACATGTTTACAAAAATGGCAATATGAGTACTTTGTGAATTTAAAGGCAAATGCATCGTTCCTGAATAAAATAATCACAAATTAATTACACAATCCTAAATTTGCTTTAAAATTTTATACAAAAATCCAATTCTTGTCTTTTGTTTGCATGATAAAAGATTATAAAGTTATAAAGAATTGTTATCAATAACGTTAAATCATTAAACGGCAAAAATTGCGTGTCCATCTTCGGGTTCTTGTAAGTTATTGCAATTTCAAGCGCTTGATCTATAAGATGCATCCCACTTATAAATTTGACGTAATCATAGATACATTCAGGCTTTCTGGGTGTTTGTTTTTGCCGCCGTATTTCTCTTTTTATTTTCATGCTGATTTGCAACATTTAGTAGTTAGTTTGCATTTTTTTAGGTTGTCTTTTTGTTATTTTGTTGGCTTGGCGTTCGATTATGTTGCATTATGAATCAGAAATAGTAAAAGTTAAATACAATATATGTAGCAGGAGCTTCTGTAGTTGTTGACTTATAATTTTATTAGGAATAACTAAAGGATCGATAAAGGGTTGATAGCATTTATAATTTCTTTTTTTAAAAGTTAACCGTAATGCAAGAAAATGTTTTTCTGCGCTATAAAAAAAACATTTTAAAGATTTTACTGCATATTGCTCTAAAAAGTTGGCTCATCCCGATTGAACGACACAACCTACAACTAATAATTTGCTTGGCATACAGTAGCTGTGCCAATTCAACGTCAATGCAAAAATTATCAGTATATAATCATGACCACCTGTGTATAAAATTTGTGAGTTAATGCAAGCATATATCGTAAAAGTAACATTCCGATGCATTTTTGCATGGTAAGACAAAGAATTCGTTATGATTTTTACAGCTGTACAATCAATGGATTTTTGTATTTATATAATTGCCGCAAATGCTGGGTTGAATAAATAACCTTTTTATGGCATTTTACTTACGTTAATATTTTTTTCTTTTTGTGGTGCAGGAATTCATTTTTTAGATGGAAAAACAACGACAAAATTCTGGACGTTGTAAACCTTTTTATTGAATAACCCTTTGGTCCCAGAATATTGCACAACTTTTTCTGCACAGAACAAGCAAGCGCTTAAATTATAAAAATATGATTATTTTTGCAAATCCCCTTTATCACCGATATTTACAATACACATTGGTCTCATTAATAAAGAATAATTATTTGTAAAAAAACTAACAACTTTTTTTTTTGTTCTATTTTGTATAGGCGTGTATCATCTTTTTTTATCGTCGCAAAACTAACTTGAATCTTCTAAAAATTTTATATTATTATCATTGTTACGCGCACTGTAATTTTTTTCTGGATCTGCGTTATTGTGTTTTAAATGACCTTTTTGTAATTTTTGCTCGAAATTCGATTTTAAAAGTGATTTAAAATTACGATTAGGAAAGTTGAATCAGTCCAAAGCAATTTAAAAATATGCGTTCATTATAAAAATATAATTATGTGGATATTGTATTCTATAAGATCTGTTAAGTATAATTGGTCAAAAAAAACTGAACTACTATTGACGTGTTTTAAAATTTTATGTAAAACTATACACTTTTAAATGCTGCTTCTTTTGCTGTTTTTATTAAATCAAGACTTTTTATTAACTTTCTAAAATTGATTAACTATAACAATTTATGCAAATAAATATGATATCTGTAATGTGCTTCGATTCATATTTTTTTGCCTTGGTTTTCTTTAGTTACACGTTACGAGCAATTTTTTTCCCACTCCTTGCGCTTGCTTTTTTTTGCTTTCTTTTTAATACTTCACTACTTTATTTTACAATATATATTATGACATTTTTATCCCGGAGTAGTGTAAAACGTCTTTCATTGTCGAAAATTGTCTTGTAAGCAACTCTTTTGGCATAATAGCAGGGCCGGTTTATAGGGGGGCGACGGGGCCCAGGCCCCCGGGCCTTCGCGTATTTAACGGATATAATTTTTTTTTTGTGAACAATATTTCTAGTTTCTTGGTAGAATAGTGCACATTATTAAGCTTTTTTTTTATTGGCAATTTAGTAAACGCAGTGTTTTATTTAGAACAAACATATTGTATTAACCTCTTTAAAAAATAAAATGTAATAAATTACATATATTTAATTATGCTTAAAGAAAATATTAAAACACTATAATATATTGCAAAAAACAAACCATTAGGTATACGAAAATAGAAACAGATTATGCTTTCAAGAATGCAAAGCTAGTAACAAACAAAAATAAACACAATATTAGAACTACAGATACAAAAGAACATACCCGGAAGATACAAAAAAAAATTATACTAATGTAAACCTAATTTAAATCTAATTAATAACAAAAAAAAAATGCGCAAAAAAAAAATGCCCTTATAAAAATACACACAAAAATATGAATAGAGTCATTTGCTTTTATTTTTAAATTTTCATCGTATAAAAACCCACTTCCTCGATTTTAAGAATTTGCTTTCTTGTTCCGTCGTACAAAATAGATATAGTAAAGAATTCTGTAATCAGCCTGTATTATCTTTCATTTTTTTTTGTGGCAATTCTTGTTTTTTCTAAAATTTAGGGGACATAATTTTTTTGGATTTGTAAACTAAACTGGATTTCAGATATTAACTTTGCATTTCAAAAGCAAAGAAATTCTGTAAAAAAGGTGTAATAAGCTTTTTTTCCGAACTAAAGGATTACTGAATGATAAAAAGGTCAAAGACCACAATATAGTTTTTCTCTTTTCATATCTTTCATCCTTACTGCATAAGATAAACATGGCAAAAAAACACCATGCTAAATATACGCAAGTTAATATGTGATAACCAGGTATATAATACTAAGTTTGTAAACAGAAAGCTTCTTATGCAAGTTTTACGTATCTTTGTTGAAACTATTCGTTACAATGCAAAGTTTATGTAAAACATTTACGGTCTCATGGCAAAATCAACGCGTCTATCTATCTAAAAAGATAATATTCGTAAAGGGATTAAAAAGATTAAGTTTTATATAAAAACCAAAAAGATGACTTTTTACAGTGTACAAGGCATCGGGTTTTCTTTACCAATTAGTTTTTATATTGGAAAGTATTTTTGTTCGCAATGGGTTAGGTCAGGACTGCACAAGAACTGTCAAAAAAAATTTCAAGGCTTTAGTAACTATAATATAAAATGCTGTTATAAGAGTGCATACCTGCACAACTACACAAATATTCATATCTACAATAATTTGTTTTTTAGTTTTATAGTGTTTATATTTCCTATAGACTTTTGCGGCCCTTTAGATTTACGTTGTCTATTTTTGTGCATCCCTGGGTTAGGTATTTTCAAAACATCAAATCCCAGTTATGACGTAAAACTTGTGTACTTATTGTCAAAAAAAAAGTTACATATATTCCGATATATTATTTTTTTACAAATAATTTTCAGCCTGAGCAACTTTTATATATAAAGTTGACACAATAAACTCGTTGATTGCATAGCTAGTTCAGGTTTATCTACTATATTTTTGCATTTATTGAATATTTTCTGTAATAGTACAATAATATAAATTCTTGTTTTGTTGAATAGAATTTTCATAATTTTATGTTTTTGCGTTTTAAATATTTTCGGACGCAAAATGCCAATATATATTTTACATTTAAAGGCAGGGCTTAGATTTCTAAGCTTCTAAACGTAGTTTCCTTAGTAACTTTTATATGACTTGTCTCTACACAGTACATAACAGAAGGAGTTCTACGCTTAAAAAGTTTCTATCACACTTTTACGACTGCTCTAGTGCAAAATAAAAATACAGGCATAACGAGTTTTATTAGACCAAGAACTGCCAAAAGTTTCACCAGTGACCGTACAAAGACTAAAATTTTAAAAAAGATTACTTTTTTTTAAAAAAAACCTGGCTTTATCGATAGAATTAGTAAATGCAAAACTAAATTAGTAGTTTTTTGTCAAATAATTTTGTAGGAAATAGTACTTTTTATAAAGTTTCGATGAATAACTGGTTATAAATAGCAATATATATATACCTTCATATAGATTTATAATGCAAATTTGCATTTTTATAACAATTTTGCATATAATATTATACGTTTTATTATAATAAATACGTATTGTTTTATAACTACTTTGCCATACAAAAAAACAAGATATTTTTTAAAAATAGAAGTTAAATGTAGAGCATACAGCATGTAGATTTAGTTTTATTCACTATAGTGATTGTAATCCATTTTTTAATTGCTTGTTGTTTAACATTATTGTTGTAACAAATTGTTAGCGCAATTTTGTATTTTGAAATTACAATTTAATAAGTACAAGTTAATAAGTTAAAATATTTCTATAAATATGATTTGGGCATGCTATCAAATTATAAAATGTCGTTCTGTTAAAGGAAAGACAACAAAAAAAAACAAATGATTTACAAAAATGGGGCGAACAAAAAAAGAAAATTTGCGCAAAAAAAACATTTTACTCATATAATAAATCTTGCTTTATCCGCTAGACAAAATAAAAATTGCTTTTGTATACATAGACATCTGTAAATTGGTGTTTAAATTGCAGGTTGATACAATTTATAATAAAATAGCTTAATTTTACGACTATAATTATGATATGGACGTTTATAGTTTTATGGTTTCATATATTTGCAGATAATAGATCTTTTCTTAAAGTGTGTGTTTTTGCGCATTTCTCAATTATCAGTTCAAAAATATACTAAGCCAAAAAATTTTCGCATATGTTTAATTTTGTCTTTTTACGTTTTACTTAAAAATAAGCAGTTGGAAAAGATATTCAAGAATATGCATACTAACAAAAATAATTTTATCTTTGAAAACAGTTGTATTTATAAATACAAACATTTTGCATACAAGAAGGCAAGTATAAACAGACAAAACAACTTTTATCATACAATCACAAGTAATTTTTTACTGCAAAGAGTACGTAAATTTAGAAATTTTAGTATTTTGCAAACCAAAAGAACATCAGTGTCTTGTTTAAGGTATAATTCTTAATAATAAAATTTGTATACGCATGTTTACTACATATGCCATGCTTATATATAAAATCGTAAAAAAGTAAATATAATGCTAGTATATACATGACTTTAAGATTTTAATTCAAAAACGTAAGCTTTTTGCTTTGTGTTATAACACCAATATTGTTTAATCCGCAAAAAAATTATACAAAATGTAATAAACAACCCCACATAAAAAAAATTACAAAATCAGAAGCACTTTTTTTAGTTAGCCTATGATTTAGTACCTTTTTATCATTGCGTTGCATATCAGATGCAAACAACTGTATTGTTGATTTTAAGCTACAATGTAAAAGTTGTATCCTTATTATTTACAGAACAACTATAAATTTATATTAAAATACAATGTATATCAATTTGGTACAATGAGAAATGCTAGATTTATACCATATTTGGTGTTTTTGCGTATCTTTTATTGTCACAAGCTCGTTGATAAATTGTCAATTTATATAGTGAACAAAAGATGGATTTTTGGTGTTACATTATAAAAAGTACAAATGAACTGCCAGACTGTAAATGCGGACTTATTGCATATAAAGTATTTGAAAGCATAAACAAATATGGTTCGATATAAAATAACAAAACATATAATAACAGATTATTAACAAATATATCTTTTATTTTTAGTTGTAGCCAAAGACTAGCAAAAAAACTACAAAAATGTCTAAAATGCTCAGAGTACGTGCGATCAGCGTGTTTGTTTTATTTTTTAAAAGGCACAAAATATTTATAACGTACTTTAACATAAAAAACTACGCAAATTTTTACAGTATAGAATACGAAGAATTGGTTTGCATATACTTCATCTGTATCTGTACCAATATTAACAATAAAAAAAATCATTATGTCAAAAAAAGAAGATGTTATTTAATTTCTTTTTACAGTTTATTATTATTGTATATTGATTTATAACGTGTTACATATCTAAACCGTTATTAAATTTTATTTTCAAAAGGCATCAACGGTAGAAATTTATTACATTGTATGCCTCAATTGTCTTTAACTGAACTTTTTTTTTTTACAAATAAAAAAAAACGTAGAACGAAAATCTAAATTAAGTTGTTAATTAGAACAAAATTTCACTAAAATTTGCAAAAGTTTATTCTTTGTGTAGCATAATGCGATGTATAATATTTTAACTTTTACTTTTAGTTTATCTTATTTATAGGCGTGTATAATATTTTCCTTAAGGTATTTTAAACAAAAACACTAGGAGTCTAAAATTTTCTTTTTAGGTTTTACCCTATGGTCGAACTTGGGGATAATCTTATTAATATATTATTTTTTCCTTAAGGAAAAACACACACATAAACAAAACCCGTAGTGTTTTTGAAATCTCTAAGGGTTTAAGCAAATGCAAATACTATAATTCTAAGTATGAAAGTGTATAAATGATAAATAAGTTTTGTTTATCTGCAAAAAAAAAGAACTTGCATTCGCATTTTTTGAAAGATTAGGCTGAGTAAAATGAGCTACGAGCAAGTTTAGGAATACATAATTTCCTTAAGAAAAAATTTTACATGTCCTTACGAACAAGCTTAGATAATTAAGACTGAAAAAAACTTGTTTTTTTTTATACAAATCTAAAATCTGAAGACATTTTACTAAGTGTATTTGCAGTAATAATGAGATAAATTTTCAATACAATGCTTTTGATCAATATTTATTTCCTAATTTTTGTGTATTTTTATATTTTTGTTTAATGTTTTTTCGATTTCCAAAAATAAAACGACTGTAAAAGCAACTCCCGCTTGAAAGACGAATAAATAATACGTGCGCGCATATATTATGGTACAGCTTTTAGTTTAGAGTTAGGTGAACTACTTTAGTATCTGTCGACAACAACGCACCTACCGGCACGTAGTGTTAGCAAGGAGCTGCAGTGTTTTAATACTTTCTGATGCATTTTAAGAATGCACGAAATTTTTTATTTTTTTTGTCCATGTATATATGCAAAGCCGCTGCATTCTTTTTTGGAACTAAAAGTACCAGCTTTACAAAATAATTTTATAATTTATAGCATATATTCAAGTAGAAAAATTTTTTATTATACAACTTGCTAAGCAAAGAAAAAAATTAATGGAAATTCATATTGATCAAAAAAATGTTAAAAAATCAATTTTGATCAGTTCTGATCAAAAAAATGTTTCAAAATAAAAGCAATATACCCGTATCATGAAATCCCAAAATAATCCTACCAATGATTAATCGGGTGTACAGGCTTCTATCGTTCTAATAATCGCAAACACTTTTGAATCAGCAGATTTTCCCTGATACGGAAATTCTGCGGAATCTAATGAAAGTGTGTCTTTTGTATACTTGCTAAGCCTGGTTGATACTAAATTCCAATGGAAACACAAGAGAATTCAGTCTTGTTTGGTTTTCGTGTGATCAAAAGCTGTAAAAATAGCATAAGAAGGCAAATTATAATACCGCCTTTTTTGACTTTGACACCCTTATAGGAAGGTTTTACCCCTAAAGCCATCCCCAGCATATCAGTCACCCCCAAACGAGAGGAATTATCCAAAGCGAGTTCTCAGGCCTCGTGCGACTAGAGGCCTTATTTTGTGGGGAAAAAAGTGCGTGCAAAATCGAGCTTTAGAAGTGATGTACAATATGGCCCTGGAAGTTAATATGCAGGGAATTGCTTATCAATACATTATAAAAGCATCCACTTAGTCACAAAAACAGGGTCCAAGTTACTAATAATCGATGCAGAGAAATAACGAAGCCTAGTCTTTGACTCTTAGATATTTTTAATGACTATTAAACACACATTATTTACTTGCTTTTACGTTTCCTTAATCGCAAAATTTTAAAGATATGAGTCTAAACTCGAAAAACTCAATATTCTGTCAATAATAGCAACATGTAAATATACCAATGTAAATTTACCCATAGTAGCAAACCTGTGATAACTTAAAGTCCTATATGACTCCTAGCCAGAATGCCAACGATTAACATATTAGTTATGAGGAGGAACCCGCGCAAAAACTACCACTTTTGTCATTTAAATCTTCGAAACAACCTAATAAGTATGCAAAAAAAAACAGAAAAGTCAGACTTGGGTCAATAAATAACCCAAGGTGATCTGCTAACTGAAGATTAAGATCAAAACAACTCTGAAAAAGGAATAATTAGGACTGCATTTTTTCCCTCCACATCAGAACCGCCTACATATAATAATGTAAACTAAATAATAAAAAAAGGAGAGGTGTAAAATCGGTATTTCAAATGGCACAGCACGCGCTCTTAACGCTTACAGATACATTACAGGACAAATACATTAGGTATAATACCATTAAAAATCGAAAAAAAAAATTGACCATTGCTTTTTTCTTTCTGTGATTTACAATTCTGGTAAACTGCCCGACGTATATCCATAAATATCTGCTAGGATTTATTTTTGTAAAATGTAAGTATGATGTAATAAACAAGGATTTCATAAACCAGGGAATCCTATACCCCGCCTCTCAGAAATTACATGATAATTTTGCATTAATGTCGATTTATATTAAAACAGTATATCTTCGTTGACATTACCTATAGAGAATGTAATCACTATGCATGACACACGACACAATATTTTCTTACAAGAGTATATACTTTTAATAGAAGAAAAAATAAAAAAATGTAGTGAAGTATAAAAATATTAGATCAATTTTTATTTGCTACTTTAATGAGTTTTAACCCCACTAAATGTATCATTTTACCAATTTTTATATTATCTTATCCCTATCGTTGACTAAATTATATTTATTTATTTAGTCCCCTTAAAATAGAGGAATGACTCTATGGACGAACATAAATAAAATAACATATCTTACGGAAGAGCAGAGGTTAAAGCTTAACAAGTTGTTTGCGGCAAATAGGCAAAAAAAACACTAATAAAGGCCGAATGCAACATTTCAAGTTCTACATACCAACGATACAAGCGTGATGCCAGTAAAAATATATTAACTCCTTTTGCTCGGACACAAAACATTGATAGCAGCGGGATCGAATGCCATAAATAACGTACTGAAATAGTTTTTAGGACTCCTGCATTTTTACCATATCTCCTGTCCTAACATTGAGCACACTTCATACATCAACAGCCGACATAAAAAAAAAAAACGGGGCAGAAATACAATAAAAAGACGGGAACACACGAAAATGCCGCACAGACGATTCAGACACCTGGTATATGATAAAAATAACAAATCATTAATCAAAAAAAAGGGAAGAAGAAAATGAAGAAACTATCTTTGATTTGTCCGAGTTGCGATCCGAAGATATCCAATTTATGATTTCTAAAAAAGGAAGATTAACAGAAGAGGGACATATCATAGAATAAATAAGTATATTTTAAACTTAGTCACATTTTTAAATTTACATCATCTTCCCACAAGCCCCGCGCTAATAAAAGAGCAGGCTAAGCTATATGGAAGCAAGAAAGGTTTTACGGAGTTTGATGCATTTCCTGGATGGTGGTCGTCTCTTAAAACTAAGTATCAGATTTCGTATTCGAAAATATATGGGGAGGCATCATCAGCAAACGAGATGCAGCACTGGCCATTGTAGATACGATCCAAAATATTTTTCTAAATTATCCACTTACTGAAATATACGACTGTGACGAAACTGGAATTTATTATAGGCAACTTCTAGATAGAAAGTTGTTTTAAAATATTCAAATGCAAAAGGAACTAAAATTATCAAGGATCGTTCGACGGTTTTTTTCACAGTTAGCATGATTGGCGAGAAATTGGAGCCACTCATTAAAGGGAAACGCAAAAGCCCTTTGTGTTTCTGTAAAGTTTACATGAAGAATTATCAATGTAGTTATAAGGGTCAAAAGTCGGCATATATGACAGCCGTAATTTGTAAAGATTATCTTTAGAAATGGAATGATCAATTGAAAGCACAGAATCGTAAAATAGTGCTTTTCCTTGATAACTTTAGTGGACAAAATGTGGATAGCCTTTCACAAATATCTTTGCTTTTTGACTTCTAATAATACGAGTTTGATACAGCCTCTCGATATAGGCATTATCGCAAATTTTATAGTCATTTATAAGAGATATTTTCTAAATAGAGTATAACGATATAGAAAACATAAAAGCAAAATAAGACAAAGGATTTTACATTGAAAGATGCAATTGAACTAATATCTGCTGCTTGAGTTGCCGTTTTTAATAAATCTGTGGTTTCCTGCAGGAAAAAACTATAAAAAAGCAATGATCCTCAATATAAAGTAAACAACAATGATTTGATAATAGATTTGGACAACTCAGGATCAAGCATAAAAAATACAGGTATAATATAAACGGAAAATAAGGACATTGACTATACAAAAATTGATGATATGGATGTTATTTCTGCCAACAAATATACTTTACTGCTAAATCGGGAAGGAAAAAGCGCAAGTAGTACACAAATTAGAAAGCGTACGAATTCAAATGCTGAAAACCTTTTCAATTATATGTCAAAGATAAAAAAAAATCATGGAGGAAGAATTTCCAATGCTTCTGTTAAATACTAAAGCCTTACAAAATAAAAAAGAAGGAGCTGCCGTAAATAAAAATTAAATTACTAATCGGTAACAAAAATCCTTATCCATGACTAATTTTG
>JAQFYM010005002.1:0-14141 GCA_034694785.1 Agrenia bidenticulata
CCGAAAAAATATGTATTTTTAGAGTATTGTGTAGTGACGGTGCCGCTTATTGTTTAGCAGTGAGCAGGAAATAGTATATGTGTATAAAAACTGCATCATGTGGTATGACTGTTGCACAATCTACACTTTGTAGCTTCAAACACTTTAAAACGTGCACTTATGCAAATGATTTTACAAAAAAAATTGCTAAAACTACAAAACAAGAATACGCAAAATCAGTATTTATACAAAGAAAGCACGTTTCTGTCACGTACGAACTATCCCTTTCTAACAAGATCTGGATTTTTTGTCGAGTCACATATTTTCCTTAATTTTAATTTTAGTAAAATATAGCTGTTCTGCATGCTATATTAAAATTAATCGAGATCCGGAGCTCAATGCATTGATGAGGAACCCACTGTATGCTGAAAATAAATACAATATGTAAGTGAATATCAATTTCTTTTGAAATATCAAAGTTCCTAGTATGCAATAATTTTCCTATTCAGATACAATTTAATTGCTTTTTAAAATGCCGAGAGAAACTATGGATACAATAAAACAACGATATGATGTTATATGGCAAAATATAAGGTGTTTTGAGTATGAAAATCATATTTGTAATGCAGGTTTACAAGGATATGCATTGTTTTCATGTTTACCTCGATCACAATTCCAAACGAATGATGCTTTAATTACTTAAAACTTCTACTAGCTGATAACAGACGATCGTTAAAGTCTTCAAACGTACGGGATGCTATTTTAACTTGTTAAATAAAACAAATTTAACTTAATAAATGCTACCAACTAATGCAACGAATTTTCGGGGTCTTTTTTAATAAGCTACAGAATTTCGCGAAAACACTTTTTTTCGGCTATTTTAAGTAAATCCCTGCCTAAAAATTAGCTCGGGTTATGGTGAACAGCAAATCGGTATGTCTCAAATATTTTTTCTTATATTCTGGCATATTATGCTGTTCTTCAAGATATTTCTTGCATACTTCAGTTTTTTTTTTACTTATGCTATTATCTTTCGCAATCAAATGCCTATCAAAATATCTTACATTAAAATTCTACAAATGAAATAAAAGCGTGAAGCCCGGTGATAGTTTTTGACAGATGTAGCAACATTATTTTTGAACTTAAGGTGAAACACCTTTTTATTCTACGGCAGTTTCTACAGCACGAAAATTGTGTATGCTGTTTTCATTTTCTTAAAAGGTCCACGTGTGGAATTTATATGATATAACACTGCACTAACGTTTTTTTTTACTTGTAATGTGGGCTTATAATATTAATTTCTGCTACAAATTACTTGTCGTGTTTTGACGAACTGGATTTTTTAAACTTTTAAAAAAGGATTTCCCGTTTATATACTCACGTCATTTTTTCATTGTTTGGGTATGAATTGTGTTAATTGTGATAACCATAGTTACGCAAATCGGGCGACGGTAAAACCGACGATCAAAAGTTTTATTGAATAACTGCAGTTCATTTTGAAAAACAAAACCTTTTTATTAAAATAACACTAAAATCTCTTTATCTTCTGCGATGCTGTAGGGTTTCTTGACTTGTTAGCAATATTTTACAGATACATTTGTGACTATTAAGCTTTTTTTATAATACATTGTAGCCGTTTTGCAACTTTTAGTTAACGCATGCCTTTGACTTGCATCCGCACTAGCACAAATTGCCTAGGCAAAGATACGCCAAAAATTTTTGGAATTAAATTTTGCTTTGCGCTTTGTTAGTATTATGGGGTGGTTATACGACCATTGTTATTTTTTTTAATATTTAGTAATTGTAACAGTGGCTTTAATAAGGGCGTAAAAATGCACAAAATATTATGACATTATTATTCGTGCCTAACAGTCTTAAATCCCGTGCGTATTGCTTTGGTTTTGTACATTTTCTGATCTTGTGCTCCGAGTAATTTCCGGAAATTCTTTTTAGAAGAAATAGTATATTTAAGAAACCAATTATTTCTACAAAGCCGAAAATTCTCTTTCTTACCACCTTTTTTTTAGTCTTTGTACTAGCTGCTACTATCTATTATGCTATATGATATCTACCCAATTATAAAAATGTCTTTCATGTACACCCAGTGGCGTAGCTAGGGATTTTTTTTGATTAGGGCTAGGCAGTGTTTTATACAAAAAATCAGCGAAAAAACACGATTTAAATTATAAAATATATGTATTTAAAATTTTTGAAAATTTTCATAGTAACAATTTTTAATATTAGATTTTTTGGTATAAAAATTTCTGCACAAAGGAACCCCTCCACCAATTAATTCTCGCGTAAAATTTTCTATAGGGGCTTTAGCCTTACATGCTCCCCTTCCCTACGCCACGATATATTCGTACAATTTATATTTATTTAATTGTTAGGAACAAATTATTGCTTGCTTTACAGAACAGTTGAATTTTGTGTTTCCCTTGGAATTAAACTTTTTTTTTATGTATATTCATACCATTAAAAAAGCTGTCAATTTATTTATCTATTATACATAAATTATTTGACGCAATTGTATTGGAAGTCTATAGGAAATAGCTATTTTGCATCGCAGATACTTTGTGTAGATTTTCTTTTGACTTATTACTATCAGTTTTTGTAATACAAAAGCACTGATCTAGTATCAATAGGAATTTTTGTCTTGCACATTTGATATACTTGCTTAATAAAACTGTAAAAAGCTTTTTAATCAAGTTTCCTTACATCTCTATTTTTCCCTGACTAAAATTATATTATGTACAATCAATTTATATCTAAAGCTTCTAATTGCTATGCAAAAATTATACGTTGCCTTGAATGATTAAACTAATTGCATCATGATAGAGGTTATTGTTTACAACTGATTTCAGCAGCCGGTTTTATCTTAATATTTTGTTTGTATTTTAATTTTTTTTTGTTATGACGTGGTGCATCTGCTCATGTTGTCTGTTCCTGAGCAAAAGGTTTCCTTACGTGACTTTTTTTCTAGAAATCGCCATGAGAAAATTTGATGTTGTAGATTATGTGCTTAGGTAAAGCTTAAATATCTTATGACTTGTAATAATGAATTAAGCGGCTGTTTCATAACGACCAGTTACCACGGTTTTTCGTACGGTTTTGTAGTGATATATGTTGTTTTTTTGCTATAATCATATATATTGTATATCTTATTGTATTTTTAAAATAGTTGCGGTTTTTTTCGTTTGGGTTGAGTCACAAACTGCACAGATTCATTATATTATAGACTTTAGAATGTAAAAAACCTCTTTCTTAGTAGCAAATTTTTTTGTATTGTTTTTTCTTTGATTTTATGTTATTATTTTGCACATTTTGCCTTTCGTTGTTCATTAAAAGCTTCATATAAGCACACATTACCTTTACGTCAGATTTACCTGCGTATTTTTTGTTATTAAAACCTGTAGAAAACACAAGTATTAAACAAAAAACAGTACTTGCTCTTAATCACCCAAGCTTCTATAAAAAAGGAACATACTATTATCTTCGTACCTAACAATAGTTTTGCTCTTTAAACATAAAATGTATAAGTACTTTGCCCTAAAAGACATCGAAGCTGCTCATTACGTGTTGTTTGTACCTATACGTAGTAATAGTCTCGAATTTTCAATTCTAGCCCCGATAGCGTATTGGAAATATATGAACTATTAGACTTTTGTACCAAAATTGGATATACCGATTACAAAATATAGCGCCAGATTAAAAAATGCTTTTGCTTTTAGGGTTTTTCTTTGCTTTACTATATTTAATAAGAGAAATTTCCGTTTGATCTGCTGCACTTTATGTTTATTATTAGAAAAAAGGTGATCGAGTAAAGTCAATCTGCCATTTGCAAATTCCGGTATAATCTTCTGAACAAAAAACTCGTCAAAGTTTCTAAAGGGTTTATGTTTATCGAGAATTAAAAACGATTATTTTGCTGGGCGTTTTTTTGCCGACGACAATTTTTTACATAAAAAAGCGCTTTTTCGGTAGAAAAATACAAATGTACATATATTTATGTACGGTTTTTTAGGTATTCTATCTTACCCCACACCCTACCCCTGAAACTAACCCTACACTTGACTCATACATCCTGTACCGTTGCCCGTACTCGACCTACAATAATTTACCGATATTTACTTCACGTTTCAAGATGGAACACTCAACAGCTTGGTGTATTGGTGACAGTTAAAATTAAGTTACTTTATAGAAAATATGGGTAATTATTGTATGTCCGGAAACTTTGGTCAATTTAAAACAGCAAATCGTTTAAAAGTTTCTTTTAATTTAGTGTTGGAAAAAATCATTTGCTCTTTTTTTGTAGAATTAAATATTTGAACAACGCAGATATAATTTTTTTATTAATTTTTGTACTAATATATTTTTTGCGTCAACAAAAAACCGTTTTATTAGTTTTTTTTTTTGCCTTGGCAAAAAAGATTCTTTATGGTGCAACGAAAAGCGCCTACTGATTTGGTTTGATCTTTTTATAAAAATGAAACTAGGCAGTATCTTACATGCAATTGTGTATTAAGCAGTAAAACCCTATTGTATTTCGTGCTTTTGTTGTTGTTACTAAAGAGTTACACAACGATAATTTACTGCATATGACCTTTGCATTTTTCAATGGTGACTGTTTAGTATTTTTTTCCGTTGCATTTTTTAATACCGATTAAACACTTATTCTGACCAAAAGTAAACAATAAAATATACAGTGAAAACTTTTTAGTCTTTAGCTTCTAAAGTCTCATTTTTACAACGGCGTCGTTACGGCTATAGACAAAATTGCCTTTTTGTGTATTTTTTTGTAAGCAAGACACAGTTTTTTTGCATTATGTAAGTATGGCTACAAATTTTTGTTAAACTACAATGAAAAAAAATCCTCGGCGTATTTTGTATGCAAAATTGTAGTACAATATATTTTACACCCCCGAGTCTATATTTTGTTTTAAGCAGCAACACTAAACTACATTTTCAAAATTTTCTAGCACTATAATAAAAACCTAACACTTATTTTTTACATAATTATCGTGTGATAATTGTTAAAAGGTTCATTTCTATGCACCACTTACACAGGAGTCCTAAAAAATATACTAAAAAAATACAAGATCCATACGAAATTTCCGCCGTAATCTTTCACGTGCTAGTATACTAAGCCATAATAACTTACGTTTAGGTAACTGCATCTTTTTATTCTTCTTGTTCTCTCTTTCTTCATAGAAAATGCCCAAAAAGCGCATTTTTAAATTACTTTGAATACAAAATGCACAACGTGTCACGATAAATTAGTATATAATAAATCATATTTATACCCATGTGAATTTAAAATCCAAGACAATAGCAAAAACTGATATTTGTTTCATATAGACATGTAATTGTTTAAAAATTCCTTGTTTAAAAACGAACAAAATGCACGTTGATTCTATGATGCAATCAAATTTTATGTTATTGTTTTGTTTTTTTTTATATGTTTTGGCACCAACATGATCGTAATAAATATTTTTTATTTGCCTTGCATCGCATTTTTTTATCTATGATAACCTATCAAATGCACATCTGTTTGTATAGCAAATTTTTTCGTGTCAATATTGATTTTTATATATATAAGTATAAATATATTACGAATATTATAGGATAATTTGTTATTTTTATGAGCTTTTACTGCAAAAAACAGCTAAATGGATCTTTATATCTAAATGAATAAAGCTCAAAATGACTTGAGCTAAACTTACGATATACGTAATGGCAGCTGCCGCAAATTATCAAAAAGAATGTAAAATTTTTACTATATCTTTTTTGGTTACATTTTTTTAACTAACGGATTATTACCCAAAATTGTTATGTACTATTTTCCATTTACCGGTTCATTGATACGTTACTTTTGGTAAAAGTACTTCAAGTTACCATTTTAACAATTTACCGGTATTTGGAGTACCCTACTATATATAAAAAGTTTTTTATTAGTATTTTGGTTTTGTTTTTTACATCTTTTTTCTATTGATTCGCATACGAAAAGGAAAGTATTTTACTAAAAGATAAGTTGTACACACCAATTAGCTTATTGACTTCAAAACAAACTAAGTTTTCTACGAACTGATTTATACCGTATTTCAAAATGCAAAAACGCTTCTTAATTTCATTTTTTTTATCGATTGTCTTAAAACGCAAAAAACCCCACTTTTCGTTTATTATATTCACATACAGTATGAATTATGCTTCAACAAATATAAAAAAAAATTCAAGATAATTTTAGTTTAGATGAATGTATAGAAAATTTAATTGCTATTTATTTTTGGTCAGATGGCAATAATTGTAGTTGCTTTTTTGCATAACAATTATTGTAGTCGCGTTTTTAAACTAAAAAATTAGCATTAAGTAACAAATTTTCAATATAAATTATAACTAGGACCGCAAAAAAACGTAGAGAGCATTTTTATTCACTAGTTATAAGCATTATAAACAACATCAAAAAACAAAGTATACAAATTCAGAAATAAGAATATTTAACTATTTGTATTTTTACAAATTATTTCTTTTTTTGATGGTTATTATCACATTTAATAATAAATTCTACTGTGCACAATTCAAAGGATAAGTATAAAAATGGCTAGACTACCCGGTGCAACTAACAAGAGACTACGTTTAAAAAACAAAACCTTGACGCCTATAAGCATTTGATGGATGACGAAAATGGATATTTCCGTTAAGCTTGTAAAGTTAGCAGAAACCTTAATCCTAACAAAGTAATTGCTTCACTATAAATGCACTTAGAGTCAAAAATGCACTGTGTAAATAAAGAGTTATTTATACGTATAGAAAGTATGGAAGTTAACCTTAAAAAATGTGGATCAAAAAATCATAAAATGTTAGTTCGTATGTTTGTAAATCTGGAATACCATTAGAAGTTCTCGATACTTACCAAATGATTTAATCCAACAGAGACGGATGTTTTTTAGAATTAAATGTGTAGAATCATGCTGAACGAAATATTTATAAAATTTAAAAAACAAAAATTTAAAGAAAAATTCAGTAAAATTAAAAAAAATTTGCAAATAAGAAATATATGGGTGTTGTAGATAAGACAAAAAACATAAATAGTGCATTTATTTTTAATATTTTTGGTCAGGTACTGGACGGAGAGCTGTTTGAGCCAGTTTTGCTAAATAAAATTATCCTTAAAAAGACGAATTCTGATATTATTCTGTACAAATAATTCTACTGTAAAAATGTTAAGTCAAAGATCTTGACAAATAGCAAGGCTTTTCTATGTGATGGCGCTCTTTACTGCATTGCTTTAGCTAAAAAAACTTAAAGAAAAATATATATTGATGCAGCACATTGTTTGTTTATCTTATAATCTGCATCTCTTAGCGTCGGAAATCAGCCAGGTGTGTCCGTTAGCAAATAAACTTACCAGTAAATTCAAAAAGATATTGATAAAAAAGCAAAATTACAAGATTTATAAAGAAATAACAAATTTTAGCATGAATCGATCATTCTATCATTACACGTTTCGGTTCATTTATAGAAAAAGTTGTATTTTTTTTTAAAATTATAATCTCTTAAAATGATTTTGTGATGCATATAACAGGAAAAGCCAGATATTGGATTTTTGTATCTGTGTTAAACCCGCAATTGTTAAATTAATTAGTGTTTATCACAATAATATCTTAAAAGTCTGTACTACGTAGTATTAAATACCAAATGATTTTTCCATTTTTAAACAACTGATTTCCTTTTTAAAAATTAGAAGAATGCACAGAATACATGATTATGCAATAGATTTGATGAAATATATTTAAAATCCTGGACATGCATTTTTAGAGTTTTTATATACAGATTCGACCGTTCGCTATTCAATTTTTAGGTACTAAAATCTTAATATTAATCCAAATGAAAGATGTTTATCGCATTTGAAATTGCTGCGTGCGGATAATAGGCGTTGATTGAGTTCAGTCAATGAACAAGCTTATTTTATATTTCGTTGACCAAAAATATGCATTAAATAAATTCTACTTCTTAATCCTACCATTTTTGGGGCCCTAGTTATAACAAATAAATATTATGAAACCAATATTATTGTAAACGCTTTTTTATAGTTAATTCAAGCACCCTTCTACAAAATCAAAGCCCATAGTTGTCATATTAGAAATAATAAAAGCGAAAATGATTTATCAATTTTATTTTTGTACGTATAGAAAAAAATTTCCGACATAAATTTTATATGCGTATAAAAATCATTAAAATTTGATAAATTTAGGTAGCTGATACGATCATAATAAAATATTTACTTTTCAATGTAAAACAGAAAAGAATTTGTCTTTAAATATTGAAATTGTCTAATTTAGTCGTTAAACAAAAAAAAGATGCAAACTTTTTATTTTGTTTTTTTTTATTTGACAATAATAAATAATACAAAGTATAAAATTATAATTTTCAGGGAACCTATTATCTAAACTTACAATAAAAAAGATAAATTTATCATTGCAGTAAAAAATTCTTTTCGATATTTTTCTCAGCTAAAAAAAACATATTTTTTACGCGGTCTTTTTTGTTACAAAAACTCTAAAACGTAATTAAAAATCTATATAAAAAAAATTTAATCATAAATGGAATAATTGCAATAAATTTGTAATTTTAAACCTAAAATCAATTATTACAAATTAATTATATATCAAAAATCGCAATTTCATACCAATTTTTTATAACATCTGATACCCATAGCACATTTTGTAGACAAAAAAAAAATAATTGCTTTTTTAAACATAAAAAAAATAGGCTATTTAAAAACATATATATATTTTGTACGTTTTTGATGCTTATTTGTAATAATAACAAAACTTTTATCTCATTTTTCTACTGCATTGTACAGTAAGTAGTTTATTACATTGCCATTGATTTTATTTTTTTTATAGGCAGTGTAATGCTAGTAGTGTAACAAAGCTGTCGAGATGCTGTAATTTTTTTCGTTTTTTGGTTGAAGGGGTTTTTATAATTAGAAACAGCATATTGCAGCTTTTTGTTTTAATCATAGCATATTACAAATTTCGGAAAAAGTATCTACTCTTTTTTTCTCAACCTGTAGTTTTTTATTTTTATGGTCCCATTTGTTGTTCGTATGCGTTATTTTGATCCTTTATAGTGATTCTCACACTAATTAAACTTGTTAGTAATTTTAAAATTTTTAAGCAAAAATTTACCTAACATTTAATTGTTTTTTTTTTGTATATGGTGTTGAATTGTGAGAGGCAAAACAAGAAAGATGTTGCAGATTTTTTTGAACGATGTCAATTATAGATATATTCATCCCAGTTGATTATAATCATGCCTGTGAAAATTGAGTATGCCTAGAAAAATCACAGATCTTTCTAATTTGGGAAATTAATGCATTTTAAAAATTGATAATTTCGGGATTTGGGGATAAAAGTCAAGAAATATAGTGTTAAAACTTTTTCAGGTGCAAATACAAAAAATTTAACATGCTACGAAATGCGTATTGACAGTTTGTGCTATTTTTTCTGTTTTTAGATATTGAAACCAGTATAAATGTTCCATATGCAATAATAATTTCGAACTCTTAACTTTAAAGTTCTTTAAATATACATTTTGCAAGATGTTGATCAAATTTATAGTATTATTACGTAAATAGTACAAGTTGATGTGTGTAACTATAAATATTGCAGCAAAAAAAACTGAATCCAGTCCATTTTTAACAGTTTAAATTGTGTAGATCGGCATTAAGCACGCGTTTATTTTATCTATCAAACTATTGCTTTTAAACTTCTACAAGGACTACGTCATAATGATATTCTTACGTATAATTATCAAGCCATACAAAAATTTTAAATTCGAGTTGCAAATATATAAACATAATACGCATGATATGTGTATAAATATCAAGAAAGCATTTTTTATAGAAGAGTACTTAGAAATCACACAACTCTGCCTTGAATGTATTGATTTTTATGTTTTTAAGTTTTTTAAATAAAAAATACACCCTCTGTCAAAAAAAAAGTGTCCGATTTGGCATAAATGTAATTATTAAGAGTCTTTAATTAATTAAATTATGGAAAGGATATAAATTTATGTGAGAAGTGACAACAGTGTGTTTTTTATTTGTTTACATTACATCATCCTTTTTTTCCCTTTTTGAAACTGAAACTGAAAAAAAACTCGAAACAAATCTAAAATCAAATATTTTTATGGAATATCTTGTTTGATGGCGTTGCTGCAGTTATGTTTTCTTGTTTCTCTTTGTATGCCCTTGTCATGCAATTTTCTGCTTTAATTGACATGATAATCAGCACAAGATTTAAACCACAAAAACAACAACAAATGAAAATTCAAAGCTTTACTAGTCGTTTTTTGCGGTTTTATCATTTTTGCTTGGGCTGTAAGGCCGCATTATAGAAATCTTACACTTTTTCTTCGAGAAAGAGGGGTTGTACAGCATACACTTTTTGTTGGACAGAGGGAGTATATAATAAAACTGACTCAAACTCAAAAAAAAATATACAGGTTTCCCTCCCAATATTTCTACCACTGAATAATACGATTATTTTGTCTAAAATTCATATTAAAATCTTACAGCCCCTTTTGCTGAAAATCAGTTACTGTAATTCAGTCTGTCTAATAGATTTAAATAAAGTTTTTTTTTTTAATTTTCTACGAATGACTAGTATATAACATTAAATTATTTTGCTTGTTATGAGGTCATCATTTTGGACTCCTCTGGACAAAATTTTAATATAAAAATACGTAAATAAAAAATAAGAAAATTATAGGGCTTGCAAATTTTGCATTTTTATGCTGTTATGCAGAGGGAACTATGTATAGATAAATAGTTATGAGATTTTACACAATAATAATAATCTTTTTTGAATGTTTTACATGGATTAAATATTATTTAAAGGTAATTCCAATGTAAAATTGTAACAAAATGCATTTATTCATATTTTTGATAAATTGGGCAGTTCAAAAAAAAATTACAAAATGGGATTTTTTTTAAAAATATATTTTTTTGTGGATTTTGGGATTTTTTGTCAAAATTTAAAATTTCAGACGCCTGATTATAAAATCTCGTCCATTATCCAATGTCTCGACATTATCTTATATTTTAATCTGATAATCTAGAATTTTGACGTCAACATATGGAATTATTGTAAGGGTGTTACAACCAAAATAGCTCTAAATGTAATAATGAGTGAGCAATACAGCACTAAATGAACTTAACGCAGTTAACTAAAAGGTTTTCTTAAAAAAAAGCATAAATATGCAAGTTATCCTTTTTTCAGCCTGATGACAAACTATCTCATTAAATTAACGATCAAAACGAATTGTTGACGTTCTTCTTATCAAAAAAAAAACAAAATGCAACTTCGACATACTATCACATCAAAAACTCCCTAAAATGCAACTTTGACGGGTTTCTGCCAAAAAACGCAAAAAATTACACATTTTTCATCCCTGTAAGTTTTTATTTCGAAAATATAAAATTTCTAAAAAAACTCCATTTTTTTTCGTCTTTTCGTCAATTTTAAAATCATATATACCTTTTGTCCCTCGGGCTGGAAAGGACTTATGTTTTTATCTTATGCAACATTAAATAAATATATTGTTTACAACAAACAAAGAAAAGAAACTGTAGTGTAGATGTTGTACGTTGTTACAAAAGAAAGCATAATTATAAATCAAACAAAACATGTTTTTTTTTAATTAAAGAGGTACGACCAGAAATTATGATTATAAAATATATAAACACGTCGTATCTGTAACTGTCTACATAATAATAATATGTCAATTATTATACTATTTGTTTTGGATTTAAAACTCTTTATTTTTTGATCTATTCTGTACATTTTATACGGGATCTTATTTTATTATATTATACGTCCAGACAACCACGGTTTTTTTTTTACATAAAATTGTTTATGGACAACAGATGGCAAAAAAGTGATTTGATCTTCCCTGATAAGAATATACATAAGCAATAAAAAAATATACCCTACACAAGTATTTAATAAAATTTGTTGTCACTTTTGATAATTTAATACAGCCTGAATACAACTCAAAATTTTAGTTAATAGTATTTGACTATTAGTATTTTCATAACTATAATACAGTTTTTAAAAAATCTACATTTAATTTTCATGATAAACAACCATTTTTTTCAGTGTTATTTTAAAAAAGAAACATAAATTGCAGTTTCACATACATTATTCTCTAGTATAACCAAATATCCCTAATATATGTTCTAATATCAATACATATCACTGTCCTCCACAACCTCATAGTCCTCAGTATAGTCCACCAGCTCCTCTTTATACCACTGTATACCCCCGATTCCCCCGACCCGGTTACAAACAGTATTCCTAGCTTTGGGCCCCCACAATTATATATACCCCCCCCCCCCCCACTAGCACTAGTTATTATAAATAATAAATTGTAAGAGTAAAAAAAAAGAACAAAAAAAAAAGCACTGTATAAATGATCACTGCGTTGCATTGGTTATTGCATATTGCTAACCACTTTTCAAATACTAGTTCACCGTGTTTGCGACGAAAACAATACTCATCTAAATGAGATTGCAATAATTCAAGGGTAGTACCTCTCCTGATTCTTATTATCAATTGCTTTGCGTGGGCTCATTCCCCTTCGATTCGCTGAGTATGAAGGCGGGTTATCAGGTCAACGAAATTGTGCTCGTGTATTATTCAATCATGTTTAAATTCATATTCACCAATCCCTCTGTATGCTGCCCAACCATCTGCTACAATTCTTGTTTGCGTCTACACCTGTGGACTTATTACCCCGTGCAATGTAACCTGTCTCGTTTCTCAACATAAAACATTTTTATAGCATTAGCCTTGCTACAGCAATCCCTAGGATCCATGGACCTTTATCCTTATCCCCGTAGGTTGCGACTCTATCAATTTTTTTGAACTTTTGTTTCAGTGTTTAAATCACCCAAGAGTAATCTCTCTCTATTATATTTTCTTTTCCCTCTAAATAGGGACTCATCTACTTGCACTTCCTTATTTTCACCTCCCATCATTCCTGCATTTATTCTTTCATTGCTTATTATATCGCGAATATAATTGCCCAATTGACTACTGTGTTGTTCGACTTGATACCACAATTTTTTATTATCTCCTCATGTTTTTTCTTCGAAAAGTACTGATAAATTAACTAAAAATTTTCTTCACGGACATCTTTTGACTGTGCCTTCCATTCCTTGAGGAGCAAAAAAAGGTTCCTATTAACGCAGATTGCTCCCCTTACACCTAACACCCCTCAAGATTAAGCTGTCATCATCTTTTCTCTTTTCGATCCTATGGCGTCTAGTTCCTCCTTCACAACTTACGCACTGGGTATCCAATTCGTGCGGGAGTATAGCATATTCTTGTAGCAAAGCAATAATTCCTTCAGAGTGCTTATTTTTGTGTAAAAAGTGTCGGGGTCCATAATATTTAAGGGTATTAATTTATTATTTATTTATACTAGTGCTAGAGGGGGGCCCAAATAATTGTGGGGGGGCCCAAAGCTAGAAATACCCACACAACATACTAGGTATGTAAAAATTACTATATCTAAGAGAAATTGTTGTATTCTCCGGTCAAAATTACTGGGAGTATTCATTTTAGAAGGGTGATTTATAGTCAATTCGGGCGGATAATCAAGCTAGCCTAAAAATACCATACCTTCGTTTTATAATGCTTTGTAATTTATAACGGCTCTAAACAGCCTTCAATATCGATGGCCTAGAAATGTAGAAATTTAGTTAATTACGTATTATTTTTCTTTTTTTATAGGATTAGGATGGGTTTTGTTACAATAATTTGTAATTTGTAATTGCACCTCTCTATATAATAATATACAAAAATATATCAGTTAATTCGTTTATTATGTATCTTAGTTCTCAGTCTGCTAATTTGATACATAAATGCTATCGCCCTCCCCCCAAACCAATATTCCAGATGCTATAAATATTAACATTAACGCTGTCGGCACCTGAATAGACAACCTCGGATTCCGTAGTATGCACGAGTTTATCGGCCGTAAACAGGGGCGGATTTACATTTACGGGGGCCCGGGGGCACTTTTTTTTGGGGGCCCTCTTTTTATATTTGTAAAAATTTTTAGTGATAGGCAGTGATACAACCCAGTTTTTG
>JAQFYM010005003.1:0-14140 GCA_034694785.1 Agrenia bidenticulata
ACAGACAGACGGACAGACAGACAGACGGACGGACACAAGAGCATTCGCATAAAGTATCTGTCGATACTTAATAATGGTGAGTAATAATATATTCGCTGGGCAAAACAGTTGAGCTTCTGACTACAAATTTCTTTATTTTTATTTATCTTCCAGCTTTTGTTTCTATGTGTAGGGTGTAGTGATTACGTAAATACTTAAAGGAGACTTTGAAGGGATAAACACAGTGTAGGCACTATAGGCAGTATTTTTTTCTGACGAACTAGGAGCTTAAAAGGATCTTCTCAACCAAAAGTAAAACACAAAGCTTTTACTGAAATAAAAACTGACCTCAGCGCAGCGTAACATTTTATCGATTTTGACGAGAAATCAGATTTCCCAATTCTTGACGCTTCAGTTACTTTGTAATGATCAAAGATTTCTAAAAAATATCTATTTGTAATAAAATTGTTGAATATTTTTCTTTCATTTATGTCAGTTTCAGAGATTTTCAGTCACAATTTTACTTTTGGTGTAATTGAAATTTTGTTCCCATGATGAAGATATTTCCAGTCCCATTGCATGAACTCCATGCTCCTTATTCGGCTTTCAATCTTTTGCATTCGTACTCTTGTGTAACAAAAGTGTGCAACTTCGTAGAGCCCGAACCAGGAAATTTTGCAATCAAGTCTTCACTGCAAGGTATTGTGACTTGTCGAGTGCGAATTATGCATATTGCTCTATAATAATATGAACCCAGTGGATTTTTCTTTCAAATCTTAACCCCGTTGGTCTGAAGATACCGATCTTCGAACTCATCCCTCTTATTTTCACACATATCAACATGTGTGCAAAACTTCAGGTTGGAGAAAGTTATAGTGTTGAGAGACAGAAAGACGGGCGGGCATGGAGATTCCATAAACCCTGGCTTGGGCTTATGGAAAACGAGAAATCAATCTGTCACAGCCTGTTTCACAGTGGGTATGATGCAAGAAAATTGAACGATTCCTAAATGTCAACTAATATTTAATTTTCGACCAACCACTGATTGAAACAGAATGGGTAACCATGCTTATAAAAAAATCACACACATGCATTGATCTTATATGCCCTATTCGAATATTGTATACCTTGAAACGGAATACCACTAGGCACTCCGGGGACACTGCACTATCACAACTTAGACAAGACAATTCAACAACATCACACTTTCATATCATATTTACATCGACTTACAAGTTACGGAATTATGGAAGCTTATTGAACCTTTACATTACTTGAAGCCTCAGTCAACAGCAGGTAAAAGCTAGTTAGTATACTACTAAAGACTGTATATGTGAATTCATAAAATTAGTTTTAATTTCGTTAAAACGACATTATGAAATACTACAGACTAAACCCCTCGATAGAAGTGTTAAGCTCTATCAGTAACCGTTGAATTCTAGTACCCAACACTATGATATAATCTCTTATTTAGTCATTTTAATTATTTGTGAAAATGAAGATATCATTCAAGTTTGATAAAGTCTGATAAATTACTAAACTACCCAAAATCCCTCAATTAGGCCAAGAATATTCCACCACCGACATTTTACGTTTAAAGTTTTAAATCATCCATTGCTCCTCGATGTTCCTCATTCTTTTAACAGTCTTGGTTCTGCGGGACTTACTACTTTGAGATGAAACGCTCGTGACGATTTGTTCAGCTGAATTTTTTTGTGGATGATGCATTTCGTAGTATTCGGCTCGCTTTATTCTTGTCAATGGAATGTATTTTTCCAGGATTTCCATTCCGGGAGGGTATTTCCGTTTCTTGGCAAGGATAAATTAATAAAATTCACATAAAATATTAGAACTTAAAGGAAACGATAAAATGATCGCCCTTAAAAATGTGCCTCTGTTAATCTCCAGTTGTTATATTCTTCCAGGCTAAAATCCTGTTATTTAAACAACTCTAAATTCAAGAACCCCATAATGCAAAACACAGTTAAGAAAATGTTGTTTAATATTGTTACGATTTTATTATGATTATTAGCTTAGTTTATCATGTACAGATACTGCACTGCAGGTACAAAAAAGCCGTAGAATTCCGTTGTTTTCTGGGTTTCTTTTCCACTTATGATTGAATAACAATACCGATTTGAAGTTACAATGGAGTAAGGAAGGTGAGTAAAGTTACAGAAGCATGAAATACTGACCTAAAAAGTTACTCGAGCAATTAATACTTCAAATACAACCGGTTACCAAGATTAACGTTATGTTACAGTTACAACTTACTATCCTGTAGACTGTCTCAAGTGTGTAAAAAGATGGATATTTTACTACATGTAATTATAGCGAATTTAACGGCTCCAAAAATATGTACTACAATCTATTAAACTTTGTAATGTTAATGCATTTCTGTTTCATATCCCCAATAAAGTCTCAAAATATAAAGCTTAATTTCATTTAAAATGTCCTTGTGGTCACATTAAGCATGAGTTAGGCAGTTAGAGACTTTGTGGTTTGGTTTTGGCTGATGGTGATAGAGTGATGATGGTCATGGTGATCATGATGATGGTATCGTTGTCTCAAAAAAAAGATGATGAGTTCGGATTTGTTAAGCTATGTTCTTTCATGTTTCCACCTTCTCCTTCCGTTTCTGTGTGTATCATATATATAGGATTTAGTTAGTAGAAGCATTTAAAATTTGTAAATTTTGTAAATCTCAAAAGTTACCATTTACCATTACTCACATGGATTAATTAATATTAATTAACTTTATTTTTTTAACTAAATCTTTTTGGCCTTACCATAATTCGTTTCTTTTCTTTACAAGCCCATAATGTCTCATCGACATTCCCATAACAATCACTTCTGTATCCTTCGGGAAGGTCCCCTGCATTGTATTCGCAAAGTTTTGACAAGGGCCTGGATTTTACCAGCATGTTGTTCATACCTTGTATAAAAAAATTGGATTGTCTATTGAAAAGCACAGTCGGGAATAATTGAGGAGGCTTCCAAAAGTTTCAAGAAAAGTGCATTTAAAATGTCAAAACTTTTGGTATTCCAATTTATAATATCTCACCATTATGCTTCTCCTGAGGACAGTAAAAAACATCTGGAGTTTTCTTATCGTAGATGATCGATTTCCTAATAATGTCTTCATCATCTTCTACAAGAATTGAATTCACGAATTGGTTGCACTGTAATTATAAAACGTTTGTATCTCAATTAAAGTTCAAGTGTTTGTAAAATATAAAATAGAGCTTTAAAATAATTATTCTCACCAAACTAGCAACTATGAAAAGGCACAACGAAGCTTTTGAAAAGGAAACCATTTTTTAATGGAATTTAGAATTAGAAGTTCCACTGTGTGTCGAACTGCACTAACGTCAATCGGGTATTTAATCTAGAATAAACAATTAAATTTTATTAATTGCTTTCCAATCTCAAATTACAATTACTGATAAGCAAGGCACAACTTTTCATTGCATTGAAAAAACTAATCCAAATGAAAATCCTTCTCAAGGTGAAACTACTTTCTTCATATGAATGAGTCAAGTACAATTTTTAGAAAAGACTAAATTCTCAGCAAAAGTACGTGAAGTTGAATACTTTAGCAATCTCATCCGGACTTGGAAGATTAATCCCAGAGATTGTGAGCTGTATTATAACTACACGTTTTAAAACAAAGTATCCGACACTTAAAATAGTATCTTGTTCACTCGGATTGATAAGACTCAAGTCTTCTCCATGTGGTTGAAACAAGTTATTTCTATCAAAAAGATTATGGGAAACGGGAAACCGAAACTAATCCTTGCAAATTACTACCTCCTAGTCGCTTTAGACCCCCAGCTCTTTGTGAACTTGTGTATCTTTTGATACAAAATAATGAATTAGGTTTTAGTGCCGAGATTGAACTGAAAGGTAAAGTAATGCACTGAAAGACCCACACATTAACAAGTAAGTATACCAACCCGTGAGAATTAGGAAATTCACACAACCAAATAAATAAACACACTCGTCTTATTCATAAAACGAAAGAGCCTTGCCCAACACCCAGGAGCAAATAAATATGAAAGAGAATGGCAAGTCTTTTGCTTAATTTTTGCGATTCCTTATTTAGAAGGACGAAGCCCGTAGAACCAACTGATGATTAGATATAGCAGGTAATACACTGAAAAGGGTTATGCAGGTGGAATGTCGAATGATCTTGTACATAATAACACACTATATGTGCTATGAGATCATGACACGACTTCAGAACAACAAAAGTAATTGAGAATTCACAAGAAAGACCTTTCCTTACTTCTTTGATGGCGTTTTTATGGTTAACAATTCTAGACAATTATTTCACGTTCAACTCCTACATATGATTACTTTTTTTTGATGAATCTTAAATGAACAAGGAACAGATGAGCACTAAGTGCTTGGAGTACAGAGAATACAGAGAGAATGCCTTGATGACAATCCTCACTTTACCTTCACCTTCTTCCACCTCCTCCCACAATGCTCAGAGGATTTTTACATGATTTTTCACATTTATATTCCTGCACGACTCTACACTTTACAGAGATCAGCCCAAGTGGAAAGGAGTCACGATGATGATGTAGACTCATCTTGGAGTTTGATAACGGTGAGACATTCTCAAAGGCCGTAGAAATCCTAAGGGACATTGCTATTTTGAAAATTAATTTCTAACATTTTTTCCTTCCAACTTCTCTCAAACCGTTTTGAATTCCAATGAACTCTTTAAAATAAAATTGCCTATACTGTTCTGGAGGTTCTACGGCCCTGAAATCCCCATGGATAGGATACCTGCTCTCTTGTCTTGAAGGCATATGTACACCTGTAAGTAAATGGCTCTTATCTCTGTAATGATTATATTACTGAAGTTGATCCTTTCCCTGCATGAAGGTCGTTTACACCTGTGTTATCCATAAAAGAGCCCGTATCGAATCCTATCCTAGTGTGGATATGCATACCCTTGATAGGACTTGTAATAAAATTTATATTAAATCCTTTTCCATAATATCGAAACCTACTCTTTAGTCTTTCTTAAATAACCGTGGTAGGCCTGATTGCCCAAAACAGTTTTTGCATATGGGTCGTCACCATATAAGTAATAAAGGGTTGATGTTAATGGGAAACAATGACTTTTACTATAGGTTGAGGTAGAACAGAGTGATTTTATAAGTCTTGTAGTTATTGGAAGGAATCCACATTTACTATGAGGTTGCTCTGTGCTATTTCACTGATTTTATTTTGTCGAACTTGAGTATTTTTTATTTTAAATCGAAGACGTAGGCAGAGGCAGTTCTAGATTTTTTTTCACTATGCATGTGGGTGTGGGTGTCAATAATAGTACTTGTTGGCGTTTGTTTGGACGCTTTTAGTTTAATGCACACGAGTTGATGCCTAAGCTCTTATGGATTTTTAGATTCAGACCATCGGGAAGAAGGTTTAGAGTAGTTTTCTTGAAGATCCGTTCCGCCTTCACCCATAGGCATTGTATTAGTGTCAAATCTGTGAAACTGTTTCTAACATATGAATTTATGACCATCTGTCTCTTCTTGCTCAATTAACGGTGATTGTTAAATTAGATTAGATTGGAATGCGAGTGTTCTATAGAACTTGTGGCTGATGAGAAATAAAATACGGTACGTTTTCCACGGCTGTTTGTTGCCATGTTATAATGATCACAATACCAGCTAGGGTTTAGGATGGAAAAAAAGAGTTTTTATGTCCGCCAAACAGTAGAACGACTTGCGTCTGATTACCTACAAGCAACGATTAAACTATGCAGTTTTGCAGTTTATGGGCATTTATTCAATATTTGTATTTGTAGTTTGAGGTACATGTGAGAAAAGTTTAGAGTGATATTTTTAAACATTGACAAACAAGAATGCGATGAGTGCTGGAACAATTTATGTAGAATTTGAATATTGTTAATCAAGACTTATGTATCAATTACTACTTTAAACTTTAAAAACAGCAAACTTATTAAATCTCTACACAGAATACATTGTAAAATTGTTAAAAAATTCCGGAAGAAAGGAGATCAAAAAATTCTGGTAGCTCCACTCGAATCTTATGTTTAGCCATGGAGTCTATCAGCCTCTTTGCATCCCTAAGCAGCATCTATAAATTCAGAGAAAACAAATCATTGAAGATAAGTCCAACAATTCTCTTCATACTAAACCACCCAAGTGTCCTATCATATTATCCAGTATTGATAAGAAACACAAATTTAACAACCTCTTTCTTACCACAAAGCTAATGAATGTGACACATTTTAACTCAGGGAGTTTGCACAGAGTGTCCTCCAATCCTGCTGGGAAGGGATAACCATAGTCATCTTCAAACGACCGCTCCATTGTCAAACGCTTAAGACCTTTAATGTTTCTTAAGTACAAAAAAGCTTCTCCATCTAAAACAGAGTTTTCCATGAATTTTAAATGCAAGCTTAGAAGTGATTTTATCATTGAAATCTGCTGAATAGCTTCTCGAATCCAGATAGTCGTATCAGCCCTCTCAGAATATCTTGGCCTTAGCTCAATGTGAAGATGGTTTAGGTTGGGAAATACCTTTGGGAACATCTTTATCATGCTTATGCCTATGAATTTTCCAACTAGAGTCAATGATTTCAAATTCTTATGAGGAGCAATTTCTACTTGTAGCTCCAAAGAATCTTGTAACATTTCATTCATAACTCGTTCTTCTTCTTCTTCTTCTTCTTCTTCGTCGTCCGTTTCTTGTTCATAATATTGAGACAGTAAAAGTGTTTCCAAATTATCCATGTACTCCAAGCATTTGCATGAGATCACATATTTCGTGGAATTGGAGAAATTCTTGAAGGTTTTCAATCTTTTCATTTTTGGGAGCTCTAGCATTTTCAAACGGTTTGGAGGATACAATTCCAAAGACCCGTACGTATACAGAATAACATTCTCAAGTGATTCCTTGAACTTGGTTAACAGTAGTGGCAATTGTTTTATGGAAATGCTATTGACCACGGTAAGCGTTGTTAAATTAGCACCAAATGAGCTTTCTAGGAGAGGCTGAAGAGGAAGATATTCGAATGGAGGAGCAGTAAGTGTACACGCAGACGGTACTTCTTGGAATGTATCTATCCGAAGACTTTCCAAGTTTTTAGCTACACCAGGCAAGTTTTTCAATCCCTTTAAGATCTCTGAAAAATCCGAAGATCCTGTACAAAGTTTCAAGTACACTAACTTCGGAGAAGACTTGATAATTGTAATAATTGTATGGGCTGCCAGTGACGACCCCTTATCGGTTTTGTTCGGACGCATCCCGGATAGGGCAGCATATTTTAAATTGAGCCTCCCAAGAAGATTAAAATCCTCAAAGATTCCCATGAGTTCCTCGTGTGGCTTGCAAAGCTCATCGTACTCAAGTCTTTCCAAATGAGGACACCAATTTGATAAGATGAGATGGAGGTGACGAGCATCGAGAGGTCCAGAGTTAGTTAGTTTGACAACTATCAAATTAGGGCCATAATCAGAGAGCAGTACGCGACATTCGGTCTGAAGGAGAAACTTGGGTTCCAGCCAAAGTTCTCGGAAAAGTCGTCTCGGTGCTTTGGATAAAACTGAGTCAACTTTTTTCAGTGACATGGGAAAGCAGACGACTTTGGAGTTCCTGGATATGATCGGTATAGCAACTTCGTTCCATGTCTTGCAGACCAATCGAGCTTGCAGGCTGGAACTGTGATCCAATTTGGCAAGAATCGCTTGAAGTATCTAGAATTTTAAATATAGTGTTTGACATTCAATCAGTTTACAGGTTTAGACTTTTCAGTTTTAGTTTTTTCCAAAACTAATCTTACATCTACGTTAAAGAGGGGATTCACACAGTAACTTCTAAGTCCATGTACTTCCTCAACATCTTTCAAAGTATATGTGTCGTCATTTTCTAAAAAACTGTCACCTTTATCGCCTGTCAAAGTTTTAAAAATGAATAAAAAGATATATCAAACTACCTTTGACCTATAAATTAACTGCTTACCTAGATCTGTAGTACACATGCTACAAATCCGACTCTTTCGCATCTCTGACATCATGTCAACGCCATTTTTTAATCGTTTTTTCAGTGATCTGATCTCCACTTCCAGACGTTGTTTATCATTTGGTTTAGGGCTAAACGACTTAAATTTAGAGTTGTCGGCATTCGTACCTGTAAAATATTTTTTTTAATTATTATAAAATGCACAACCACGAAAACAACCACAATAAAATAGAACAATTTTTGAGAGAGCTACGCGAAATCCAATACAACGTGTCCTGCAATGCAATCTAATGTTACCGAAACTACCAATTAATTGACAATATTAAAACTGCATCCTTACGTTTAGATAATGCTGAACCCATGATTGAGATAGAGAGCACACAAATGAGCAAATCGCTACTTTAATATTGGTAAAAAGAAAGTAACAGATTTTGGACATTTTCATTGGGCAAAGTAAATGAAGATTATTAAAAAAGTACCAAGGCTTGAATTTTTCCGAATGACCCTTGGTAAAAGAAATAGGTCCATGGAAACCCAAGTTGGCTGACTTCTGATGAATCTCGTAAGATATAAAAAATATTTGAGAATTTCAATAGGAAATTACCCACTCACGTGCCGATTAAGTATGAATGTGTTTTATTAAAATTCAAAACAGCATTTCTTTCCCACAAGCCACAACATAATGCAATTTAATAAGAAAAATAAATAACCCAAACTTTACGAGTTGATACGTGTATGTGAATGCCTACATAAATATTGAAATATTTCGTCCAGGTTCCTTCTTTCGTTTTGCAAGAGAGCACCCGAAATAGAAGTGACATTTCCTTGTTGCACAGATAGACATGTTGCCAATCTATAGATTGTTGCTTCATGATTGAGGTCATTTTTTAACAGATGACCTATTTCAGTTAAGCCTTGTCAGTTACTTATCGTTCTGAGTTAATTTGGTCCTTGGAATCGGCAAATCTAATGAATTTTTCATACAATCCCTCACAAGGCATAATTTTATCATGAAAAGATTTAAAAAATAAAATAAAATAAGAAGACAAGCTTTAACTCGAGCTCAAAATTAAACGGAAAACAATTGAATATTCAACACCGTAGAATTTATTTTTATAAATTGTTCATTACTGATTCCAACTAGGATGATTAGGTTACAAATTAGTTTGAATTCAGAGATTAGCAATAGTAGCAATGTACCCTGGCTAGTCTGTGAGTTGAATTTATATTGCTTAACAAATTTACATTATATTTGTTAATATTAATTAATTATGATACATAATTGCCTTGTTATTATCAGCCAATAATAAATAACTAGCAGTTTAAAAAACTGTCTCGCCTATAGACCCTGCATCTTCCCAAAGGAAAATTTTAGCTTTGACATTAAATTTTTTAACTAGTTTCTCCAAGGAATATCCAATCCTTGGGAATACAAAGTCACCTTCGGTAAGTTTCAAGGCAGGACAAATGTCATTCCGGCCATCTCCTATGTAAACGACTGATTTGAATGGCCCTTCCCTTTCAATATATTTTTCTAGAGCTGTTCCTTTACATAAATTTCTTGGACATATTGAGCAAGTTGATTGATTCTCGTACGGTTGAATTTGAAGAAGATTGTTATTATTGGAGTTTATCAAGGATGTATTTGTTATTATAGCTGTTGGAAGAATCGGAGGGGTCAACGATGACATGTAGGTTGAGATGAACAGATCATTCGAGTCAGAGATTATGAGGAAGTGGTCCTTCCCAGTTTCAAATGGAATTCTGGTTGAACTTGAATTCGAAATCTGCTGAAGTAGGCCGAACATCCCTAAATCATACGGAAATAAATACATGAAAACCATTTGATTATATATTTAAAAGGCTATGAACTACTTAATTACCCGGTGCAAGGGACATTGACTTGACAGAATCAAGAATATTCTGAACCGTAATCCCTTGTTGATGCATATATGCGAATACATTATTCATGTATTGTGTCCAGTTGGTTCCATCGTATGTGGATTCGACGGTAGTGGGCAGTGACTTATCAGGCAATACACGGGTTATCCAAGTATCCGAATTCGAATCTACGATCGTGTGGTCAAAGTCCAGGGCGAATAGAACCCTTGTAGCTGGTTTCGAAGATGACACTACGGGGGCTGTGGTCATTACTACTAACAACTTACTCCGCTGATCCCCCTAAATCTCCAACAGTTTACAGTCGGTTATTCGTATCAAATCAAGTGGGACAATCGTAATTTGAGTGGGTGTATGGTGTACACGGTATTAAACTGAATTCAATCAAATCAAATAATAGTTAAAGTAGAATGCGATGTAAAAATATTATACTCGCAAAATAAAAATAAAAATCTAATGATATTTTTTATGAAACCCATGAGCTGTCAATCTTTGTGTCTTCAGTTCTGTCCCCCTTTTGCTTACTCTTTTTATGCTTTTATTTCCCTCAATTTTGATTGCTAGGTTTTGCTTGTGTTGATGAAGACTTGAAATTTCTCGATGACTAAAACTTTATAATACTAAAGAATGGTAGATAGATAGATTTGGTAATGTGTAGGCCTTTTTTTCTAATTCTATGGCTTATGAAAAATATGAAAATACTAGCCATGTCCCTTCCAGTTATGCCAACAAATTGCCGATTACTTACAGGGTTTTTTCGAATTACCCTGTGAAACGCTCATTTATGTTCATATTTTAACAATTATTTTAGGAAGCTGTCATTTTTTATGTAATTTAAGCATTTAATGTTTTGAACACATTTTCAAGCCTTTATTTGAGAGGAATTCTGCATAGAACTATATGTATAAAATATAATGTACTTCTTTGTCAGAAAATTTTAAATACATGCTTTTTAAAATTTCCCATTCGCTTCAACCCTTGATAATTCATGTGATTCAAAAATCAAAGCTCTAGTCATAAATTCACTTTGTAATTGATGAAAACATGGAGCAGAGAGGATATTGCTTACTAATTGCATGTAAACACTTCATAGTCATCAACAAAGAAATGATAAGAAGGTGTGAGCAACAAGTTCTTTTTTCCTTCACCCTCACTACCACCATTAGCAGTTGCAGCGTAATCAGCTTCATACGAATGTGGTAAATTGGAATAAGATTCATTGTTGTTATTGCACATGGATGAAATGTAGAGGTCCGCTCCAGCACCAAAAATCGCTCCACTACTTTTTTGGATTATCGAAGGGTTGAACAATTAATTAAGGAACGGATAAGGGAGATAAGAATTAAAATTCAATATTTACGAACTTGGCATCATGACAAACGGCGAAATGCTTCTTGACAACATTGAACTTCATAGGTCCACTGGAGGAACAGAATGAAAACAGGAAGGAATTACTGGAAGTGACATACTTTGGAGATTTCGAACTGCTCCAAGGAATGTCCGTGTATCCTCCACAGATCCATTTAGACTAAAATAAAAAAGTTATTATAAAGTTAATTTGAATCACATCTACGAACTAAAAAAAAAATTAAACCAATTTAAATTGAACCCACATTGCCCACAGTAGCGACCAAAAAGGTTGGAGATATCCCATCAACTTTTCCATGAAAATCCTCCGCACTGAATCCATGAAGAGAGCCTCGATAAACGCACTTCCAATGTGTGGTACTGCTGGAACTACCCCCACTGGCAGGAGTCTGCAAGTACCACTCCTGCAACTTTTTACCCAAAGCCACCCTCTCATTATTAATTATCAGTGAGGAGTGAAATAACTTCTGAGCATTTCTTGGGGTCAGCCTGGGGTCATCGTCATCAGCTACTTGGACGTTGCTGTTATTACTGGATAAGGCAGCATAACGGTATCGTTCCAGAGATAACGCCATAGGCACACAACCAGTTGGCTCTACTTCTTCTGCGAAGACTCGAGAATCTAAATTTTAAAATCCTTCGTAGTTTGAAAACTTGAAATTAAAAAAGTTTCAAATGGGCTTATTAAAAATAACAAACCTATTAGCAATAACCGAACATGAGAGATTACAGGATTAAGAAACACGGACACTTTAACCCTTTCTTCTTCCGTCCAAACTGACAAATTACTATTAACTCCGGCCTTGAACTGTGCCCAACGTAGTACACATCGCCAGACTTCTTCTTCCTCGAGGCATAGCTGAAATTTTTAATTATCTTCAAATAAAGCATGTAGAGGTAAAACAATTTAAACAATAAAAACTTACGTGCTCACTCCTAAGCAAAGTCACTACAGTTTCCACAGGTAATTTAAGAAATTCTAAGTTGTTCTTAATCCCTGGTGGGTTCTCACTTAAATGAGTTACGCAAGTGTCAATTATCGTTTGAATTTTTACATTTCTACTTAAAGTCTCAACAGCCTCGTTTAAAATACTAAGGGCCGTGTTCTGGTCTAGATTTTTTAACATTAGATCTTCACAAGTTAAGGTCAAGTCATCCACGCCAAAGTCTAGGCTTAGTAAGTACAATTTGTAGAGTTGAGAAGGCGGAAATTTTCCTGTAGGTAGCTATGAATGGTAGTACAAAAAAAATTAAATTTATGATTTCTTTGAACGTAAAAAAAATTACTTACTATTCCAGTATAGACATATCCAAGAAGCAATTTAAAATCTTCAGGATTTACATTTGAACAGTTTACCATATCACTCTTGTACTTTTTACATCTATAAAAACAATTTAAATTAGCAGGTACACAGTGCATTGAAGACTTGATGCTCATTACCTTGCTTTGATAACCACAGAATGGCAATTTATCTTAAAACCATCTTTAAGACCAAAATTGAGATCCCCTGTCCCTTGTCCAAGTAAATTCTTCATATCTTCTAGGAGCCCTGGGATTCCTCTGGAACTTCCAGTCTTATCTGCCACTACCATTATGTCCTCGGTAATGTTTTCATGGTGTTGGAGTGATGAGCTTCCCATTTTTAACTTGTAATTTATTTTTAATACAAAGAAGGTAGCTCAGACAATAACTTCCACCTGTTACTTGTCGACTTGTTTCAACACTTGTGGAGCGCAGACAAGCCTCTCCAGAAGTCAAAAGAGCAAATTAGCCCTCAAGGGTAAATTCCTCAATTTCTACTCACCCTACCTGATTCCAATCAACCCTGTATTTATGATATGATTTATTTTATTACCATACACAATGAACTAAACCATCCCTTGGTATGAGTATTATTGGTAATGAAAAAAATTCCTACTCCAAGCAGCTAAAAAAGGTTAAAGTACGATTGCTGGGCTAAGCAAAAAATTTCCCATAAAAAGTTTTTTTCCCCTACTGAAAAAAATAAAAGTGCTCCAATCATCTCCAAACTTTGGATAAACAAGGGGGTGTGGCCATTTTTCGAAAAAAATAAATTTGTGATGTATGTGCAAATATTCGTTCTCAATCAAGTTTTACAAAGGACGAAACAAGATAAAAATTGGATCAATGAAGGTAATTACTGTAAAAATCGCCAATTCTCGACTTTTGGGAGAAAAAAAAATTCTTGATTTTTTAAAAACCATTTATCCTGATTTTTGAAAAAAAAACAAATGGTATCGATTTCTAAAAAAAAAATTGAATTTTAGTGCATCATAAAAATAATCCGGGGTAAGCGGGTATATTTGATCGCTCCTCACAAACTTTATGGTCAGGAGGAGGGAAAACAGGGACCTTCGGCTGGAAAAACTTCTTAGGCCTGCTCTATTATTTTTAATTAAAATTAATTTTGTAATAATTAATTTTCGGAACCAAAAAAAAAATTAAGAGCAGGCTTTCTTAGGCATGCTCTATTATTTTGAATTAAAATTAATTTTGTAATAATTAATTTTCAGAACCAAAAAAAAATAAGACCAGGCCTTCTCTTTGATTTAGAATTTTTAAGCAAATAAAATTCTTTAATTTATAAAACTTGAATAAAAAGATGGCCCCCAAGGCCTATGTATTGTTTTTTAAATTGAAAAAATATTAAAAAATACTTTTGAAAGCTCTTAAAAACAAATCAAGGTCTTTCATGGCCTTTTTTAACCAAGGTAGGTGAAAGTAAATTTTCGTTTCCGATATAAGGTACCGTCACATGAAAGGTTTTCGAAAAAAATTGACGTTTTTAAAAAACCAAAAAAGCTAGACCCATGACAACAATTTTAAAATTAAAGCCTTTACAATTAAAGCACTGCTGGTTAATTT
>JAQFYM010005004.1:0-14137 GCA_034694785.1 Agrenia bidenticulata
AGATTAATAAATTATGTACGTGAATTGAGACTGCGAAAGTCGACCCTTTTTCTCAGATCTAAATATAATCTTGCATACTTATTTTAAGCATATTTTTACTATATTCTTTTGAGGCTGCAATATTTTGAGCCCGCCAAAAAGCGCGAGATATACCATTGATCTAGATCCCTGCCCTAAATAGAAAAAACAATTTTTTTTATTTTGTTTGTGACTCCAAAAGTACAATTTTTAGATAGAGGAACGTGACTAGCCATGCAATGCAACCGATTGTAGTTTAGACTAATGTATTTCATAATTTAAAAAGTTTTACGTATGTAAACCCTTCTCTTTTTGTAAAAAACTACGTGAATTTTTTAGATGTATAGAAACAAAGCGCCAATACAATTATTTTTTTGTTTATTGAAAAGACGGAGGGTGTTTTTATCTGTATGTTTTATCAGATCGAACAGATAAAAAGAGAATAATAAAAAATATAAACAATATGGCGCATACAGATTGTTGTAAGGATGTAAATAAACTAATGAACATTGACTTTACTGTTTTTTTAGTATTTCTTGTTGCGATTTTATTTTATAAAAAAAAAATCTTTAATTTGTTTTGATTATAGTTTATATTTTATGCTCGTTCAGCTAAGAATCAACGTTGGGGTAAAAATTACTTGAAGACGTCTGGAAAACTATTAAAATGCAGGAAAAATATAAAATATTGAGTGCATTTTGCTATATAAATGTTTTTATTTTGGTAGTATGCCTTGGTTATGTTTGTGATGGCTTATTTAAATACTTTTTACTCTTAATAAAATTATCTGACACCCCCAAATTAAAATGGAAGAAGAAGTGAGTCTTTATCGTACAATAGTAACAATCATAAATGCAAAAATAACATAAAATTTACGTAGTAGAGTAGTATAATACTATTTAAAAAAGTTCTTGTGTATTTTAGCATGTATTTTTGTCTTATGTCTTCTACATAGATGACATATCTGTTATGGATTATTGATAATGAGACATGGTAAAATACAACTAGTAAAATAAAATGATAAGTAACACAAAAGTTTTGCCGCAAATGTATACTAAATGTGTAATAGGAATTGTTTTTAAACACATAAAGCTACTTGTGTTCTTTACAATTTATATTTTATACTATTTGTTTTTATTAAAAAATATTAAAAAACTTATATTTTTATATTTGTCATTGCAATTATATTTATTTCACTGTTTTACTGTTTTTATGTACCAACCTTTGTGAAATTTCTACTTATAGACAGCCTCATAATAAAAACACGATACTATATTACTCCCATGTACATTATAACTATAAGCAATTAAAAACTTTTCGTTTGTATGCTTTTTTGCAAAGTACAAGAATTACTACTATGTATTAGCACTTTTTGTTGACCCCTACGTACAGCATATTGAAGTATACAAAAAAATTATAAAAGAGCCTTTGGGCTTGCTTGTTGTTTTTGTTTTTTGAAAAATTCAAAAGAAATTACAAATTTATTAAGTCAAAATTTTGTTAAAACGCACTACAAATTCTCGAAATGTCATTTTTATAGTAAATGGATCTGGCAGCTTCTTTTGCGAACGAATCAATGGATCTGCGTAATCTTTTGCGTGAAATGTATAAACAGGCCTCTGTTATACGTGTCTTTAGTTCTTCACCGAATGAAAACAAGTTTAGTAGATCCCTAGTTTTAAACGTCACCATTATCTACAATCTTTTAACACAGTATCAAACAAACACGCTGACAACGCTTGGTTTCTACTTCTTCCAATCCATCTGCTGGAATTGCTGACTATAGATAAATTCTGACTATAAAAGAAAAATGGGCTAGTGCGCCATCCTGTAGAAAACTGAGATTATTTTGTGTGTAGAACTATAGAAAAAATTATGATATTTCGCCATACGGCTTGTTTTTTAGACTAACCATTTACTATACATACAAAAATGGCCAAATATTCCGGTTATCAATAATCACCACAACGACCATGACCTAGACTGTCTGGACAATTGTAAAAGGAACCATAACAGCTGGAACTTTGCCAGGGTTTTTATATTTGGCTTATTTCTCGTAGTTTCGTTAAAGGATAATTTTCATTCCTGAGAGAACAAAATTCCGCGTTACTAATAAGGCAAAAGATATTATTTGCAAGAACATACCTATAAAACAATTACAGCTATTTGGCACGTGTAGACTTACATTGGTATCAACAACTGTGTGCTTCCATGCTAGCAAAATCGTTTGTGTTATGATTTTTGTGACAGTTGACTGTGTAAGGTATGTCCCTAGCAACAGTCCATATGGAGTTTAGAAAAAATGCGGTTATCAAAGTACTCACATGCAGAGTTTGTTCCTCATTTTTAGCAGGTGAGGCGTAAAAGGGTCTATATAAACGTAGAAACACTGTCAGTTGATGTATAAGTACTAAAATACGCCATAATGAAGAACGAGATAGGTCTTAAACGCCAAAAAACAACGGTATTAATCAGTGACGAGTTAACTACACGATTTAACATATATTTTTTTTTACTTGTTTTGTTTTTATTTGATTGTATTTCTCCGCATTTAAGGTCTACAAAAACAATGAAAAACACGACAATCTATCTTATTCGTCACAATTTTATACAAACATTTTTTTAAAAATATATATTAAGATTTTGTATTGTTTTTGCCCCGTTTTTTTAGTTTTTACGGTTTTTTTGTAAGCAAAGGCAAATAATACAAACATACAAACTTTTTTGAAGCAGTAGCAACCGTATTTGCATAATTACCAAATATTAAAAATGTTCTTGTTCTTATATTGCTACTTGTTTGCCTTTTCCATATTCCAAGCAAGTTCACGCTTGTCATTGATCAAACAAAAATTATATCTTATACTTTACCTTGATGATATTATACTAAATGGCGTGCCCTTTTTGTATACATATGCGTCTGCATGATTATTATTGTTCATGCGCAATAAAAGATATGTCGTTTTTGTTAAAATCGAAAAATGCTTATAGTCATAAACTTAGGCTTTATTGTACGTAACATATGCAAAATCACTTTAATCATTATTTTTTGGTTGTTTGTATACAATTAATATGGATAAATATTACAGTTAACACAAATGAAATGTTTGTAACTAAAGAAAGAAGTTTTAAAAAAATTTATATAAATTCTTTATTTTTGATAAATGCTGATAACCTATTTTTTTGTCGAAAAATGCAGTGAACTAGTTCTTGAAAATTTCAAATATTATAGTAAAAAAAGAAAAAGTTGAATTTTCGATTATGAAAAATATAAAGAATATCCACATTGTATATACCATCTGTTTACCAAGCAAATTTTATATAGTAATATAAAATGAATAGATGAATATAAATTCTAAGGGATAGCAATTGTATCATTTGTATTTTCATAAACGCAGAAGAAAAAAAACGCAAGTTTAACCCTGCTACCCTACACGAACCTGCAGTTATTGCAATGAAAAATATCATCATAATATATTTGGTTACGAATAGAAACCGTGTATTTCCGTGCACTTATAAGCGCTTAAGTTCGGACGTTGAAAGTAAAACCATACGTTTATATGGCAAAGTTAAGACTGTTAACAAAGGATTACCAAAATGCTGACAATGACTGATACAAAGGGTAGCGTTGATACTTCAAATGCAGATATACAATTGTTTTCGTAAGCTTAAAAGCCAATAACTATAGCAGTCATCAGGACCGGTCTTATCAGATGTGGGCTCATCAGAAGAAAAGAAGCCTCTTTAGTAGAAAATACTACAAAAAAATGTTCCAATATGTGCGAACGCAAATTTTGTAACATAAATTTTTTACTTTACTGGTAAAAAAATTTATCATGTATAAATCTTGTTTTTCTCGTGCTTTTTACCTCTAAGTTATCTTGGTGACCCCCCTTCCTGTCTTGCGCTTCCCTCTCTGCCACCAGGTTAAACCACGCTGGGAGTTATACGGTAGTTAGTTATTATTTTCCACACTTGAAACCAAAGAAAGGTTTACGCAAAAACGATTATGCAACGTAAAAATACCGTTCGTGCTATTGATAAACTACATGTTGTTATTACAACGTTTTCGCAATCTACAATAGCTTTGAAAAAATACGATGTACAATAAGAAAAATGCGTATTCTTAGGCGAAACAAAATTTATTGGTTGTTGCGCTGCTGATTCAAAACTAGTCATTGATAACTAGTAGTTCTTGCATTTATATAAAAACTTGCCGACATCAATTTATACATAAAACTTGTGTTAGGAGATGCGAGTACGACCAAAGTAGCAAAGTTTTTGACGCATAAAAAAAATCAAGGTTTTATATACAGGAATGAAAGAAAAACAATAAACCAGTAAATCTAACAAAGTTTTACTACATCCGGCACTTCTTTTACGATGTATTTTTGTGAGAAAAACAGGTTGATAAAACGCCGATGGCCAAATTTGCGTACAAAATACCAAACTGAAACGAATATGTGTTAAAGAAAAGGCCGAATTGATGCTAAAACTGCATTTTTTTCTCTTAATAATACTAACACAAAAATGATACAGGTAATATAGATAAATAATATACAGCAAGAGACTATAAAAAGAAAAATAAAAAACTAGAAAGCAAATAATCGGTGGTTGATGGTTTAGCAAATTTTGCACAAAAATTTTTTTGTTACAACTAACATGTGATATAATATACTTAGATTCTCAGAGATTAAATACTTCAGTTTTTACTTTTCGCGTATTATTAAGCAGTTTCTACCCCGGTGTAATTACTAAAACATTTCTGTTGTTGCAATAAAAATGCAATAATATGTAGAGCAGCAATGCATATTCAAACAGAAAATGCTTTTTAAAAGCAGTTTTGTTGCGCTTTATCATGTTTAAACTTTTGCCGCTAGATAAGCAATTTTTGCATCTAATTTTTTGTTCTCTTCATGTAATTTTTTTTAAGCTTTATAGCAATTTTTTGATCATTATATCGATGTTAGCGCTTTGTTCTTTGCAGCTATATTTGCGATTTCTTTTAAAGTATGTTTTGATTAAGTTACCAATATGAATGTTTGCAGTATTACAAAATACACATCAATTGTAGCTTCGAGTTATGTTTGTGTTGTTTTTTAATTTTTTGTTTAGAAAATACATCCCTATAATCGTCATTTACTTCTCGTCGTAATTATAAAATTATTTTCTTTAGTAATATATGCACTCAAGCGTTTGGTGTTACAATTCAGCTTTTTATATGTTTCTAATTGTTGTCTCTATTCGTTGTTTTTTTGCGTTACTATATGATATTTTGTTGACGCAGTTGTTTTATTATATTTTTTTGTACTTTACAGTATAAGCAATTATAAGTATTTTTGCTTTTTTCTTTATATTACGAAAAGTTTTCAAAATTTGCCCGATATATAACAAAAATTATGATTTTTTTACATATGCTCAGGGGCGGGTAACGTTTTTCGGGGCCCGAAGCACTTTTATTTTTTTGGGGCCCCCGTCAAAGAAAAATACTAGAAAAAACGATAAACGCAATAAATTGCGCCGAACCATTGGTTTTCGGCTTTAATATGCAAAAAATCTATAAACTGGCTGTGTTTAGATAATTGTGTTTCATTTTGTAATTTAAAAGTATATGAACACTTCTCTTTCACATGCAAAAATTTATATACTTTTTTATGCTCCTTTGATATAAATTGACTACCCTCGTACTTGTTTGAAAAAACAATCCTTTTTAGAAATTTAATCTTAATACTGCCGAAAATACTCATAACACGTTTTGTAACATTTACAAAAATAACCGTTAGCAAAAGTGTACATTCGAATACCCTTTGGGATTTATACGTATGCTTTATACGAAAAAAGCGTCTAACTGTTAAGATGTTATCTTTGTTTAGAATTAAATATTAGATATATCAAAAACGCAGATGATTTCTCTGGGTTCGTACAGTGCTGAATTGCCCTAAGCAAAACTGTATATATTGTTTATATTCAATGTACATGTTTTTCAATCATTTTTTAAAAATAGTTAGCGTATAAAAAAATATATTTTCTCAAAATACATATTTTTGTGTGCATTTTTGTGTAATTGCGTTTTCATGCGCGCTAAAAAAAATTGTTGTTTTCAACTTGTTGATCCGTCACTATGCGCAAAAAGTATTATCTGAGAGCTCAGCGCATATAAAGACACTATTTAAAAACCTTATGGTTTTTGGAAGCATGTTAAGTATATTTTGTAAATTTTGTATTCGATATATATATTATCAATTTATTATGTTTGTTCATCTATAACGACTACTGTTGTTATACATAATAACATTCAATTCTCAGTAAAAAATAATACCTGACATTAAAAGATTCAACAAAAAATAAAAAATTTATATTGTAATAAAAAAAAACGACTTTGTATGTAAGTTTGCGTATTTTATAAAATACCCCTATTCAATGTATGTCAGTGCATACACTGTTTATTTCCGACTTATATACAAATTTCTTTGGCTGTTAATGGCTTTTTGTAGTTTTTTTTTGCGCGTTTGTTCGTAAAACATTGACTTAATATATGTGGTAGCCCCTAATCTGGATGTACAACAGTAACAACATAGAAGCCGAACAAAAAGACAATGCCCAAGAGGGCGAGGCAGCAGCAAAATATTGCAGCAAACAACGTAAAGTACAAGAGTTAGTATGAGAACTAAAATCCTTGAAGATAGCAGCTAGAGTGATCTTATTCAATCTGTCATCAGAAGGAGTGCTGGAGAAGAAATCGAAGCAAAAAGAAATAATTTATGGAAGTATAAGACTTGTGGAGATGATAATGATGGAATCAACATCTGGCAGTTTAACAGCATGGAATCAAGTACCGGAGTACTCAGGAAAAAAAAATAGAAAAAGACAGAAGATAATGAGATCCTGTAAGAAATCGCGACCGATATCCGAATCAGCACATTGTTAAGAGAATTACATGTTAAGAGAATGAAAAAAAGTAGGAGCAGAGGATATAAAGATTACAGAAGAGACGAATACGTAAGAGGATTTGATACATGGAGAAAAAGGAAAGATCACATGTTTTGCGTGTAAAGAGCTTACTCATTATTCAACGTACTGCCCTAACTGTATTAAAAGAAACGAAAAGTATAATGTAAAGTCTTCTAAAAACAATCCTGCGAATAGATCAACAGTGATACATTGTTTTTAAAATAAGGGCAAAGTTCTAAATACATATATTGTAAAAGAGGAAACTTCCGGGAAAGAAATATGCACTTTAGAGAAGAGTAAAAAGCAGACAAGAAGAAATAGCATAGTAAGCAAAAAAGCTTACACTATTCCACAGGCAATCTTGCCGCGAGCGCTTAGAAAATTGAAAGGCCTCGAGGAACAGGGCATTATCCGAGAAGTCACAAAGCAAATGGAGAATACCTGTACGATATATTGAGCAACCTAATGGTGTATTAAGAATGGTGATGAACTACGTGAACTAAAATGTACTTTTTTGAAAGAATATAGTCAAAGGGAAGAATAAGAGAGAAATATTTAGATAAACCTATGTTGTGAATTGGTTTTTCGGTGCTAGACATAGAGGAGGCATTTTATGCAAAAGAGATTGAAAAAGCTGATAAAGCTAAGACGGCTTTTGCGGTAGGTAGTATAGTATACGAATGATTTTGAATGATGATGTGCCATGTAAACAGCCCGATGATGCAACGAAGAGTGATAAGTACCATCTTCGCAGATTGAAAAGGAAAAGGCCTGGAGATTTATGTGAATGAAATAATAATATACCACGAGAACAGAGGGGAGCATAATAGAATATTAAAAGAAGCATTAGAAAGACTGAGGCAACAAAATATGAAAATTAACATGGTAAAGCGCAAATGAGGTGACAGTGGTACAAATGCTAGGCGTAAGGATAGATGGCGAATAGATGAAGCCATTATAATGTCAAAAAAAGGAAATCATAAAGTATCAGCGCCCTATGACTATATCACAAGTGCGGAAATGGCTAGGTAAAAAAAATTATTGTAGAACTTATATACCAAACTTTAGTATGAAAACCAACCAGTTGACAAATAGCCTAAGAATAAAGGATGATAGACAGTCGAAATTGTACCAAAGGAATGGAGACAGAGTTCGGTTAGATCAAGGAGGAGATCGGCCAAATAGAAAAATTAAAAATACTAAATATGGAAAAGAATTTTATTTACGAACGGATGCGTCAGTTGAAGGCCTGGGGGCGGTTCTTTTGTAGAAGGATAATGCAAATAATATAAAAGTAATTGAGTTTGCAGGCAAAAAATCAACACCAACTAAAAAAACGCTATACAATAACAGAAAAAGAAATGCTTGGGGTGTAATTAGATAATAAAATATGAATATTAATTGCGGGGCCGCAAGTTTTACTATGATACAGACTATAAGGCATTAAAGGCAATACAAATTAAAGGGGGGATAGAACTAATAGAGTACGAAGATGGATAGAAAAATGCAAAAACATAACTTTGAATTCACCTTCGTGAGAAGCGAGTCAATGGGATTGGATAATAAATTGAGCAGAGGGATTATTAAATCGTGCCGTATGAAGTTTAACAAATTAGAGCTACGAAACAGAAACAAGAAAATTATGCAAGTTGTTTTAAGAAACAGAAGAAGGTGATAATTAGATAGATGGCAAGTATGGAGAAAGGGATATCGCAAAAGAAGAACTAAGAAAACAAATCATTGTGGACGAACATGAGCAGTTGTGCCATCGCAACAGTAAGCAGTATACCAGAGTCTTAAAGACAAAATGTGCTGGCCAAACATTTAAGAAACAATAAGAACTGTATTAGACGAATGCACTACGTTTACGATAGCGAATATCAAAGAGAAGACAGGGTACGAATATAAGACAACAAGCAGGTCACTAGATGTAATAGGAATTTATATCGCAATCGTATAACGACACGGATTATATACGTGGTGATCGGTGTTGATTATTACTCACGGTATATTTGTGGAGAAGTAATATAAAGGAAAAGCGGGAATAATAAAGAGAATACTTTGGAAACATGGTTTGCGTGTGACAAAAGAAACCGGAAGAAACACGTAGTGATAATAAGTTGAAATTCAAAAAGTGAAGAAGTACAAAACTATTTAAAAGAGCTTGGCATTAAAAAATGTTTACGGGAATAGAAGAGCATCGGGCTAAAAGAAGAACAGAGGAAGGAATACAGACGATAAAAGAGATGTATTTGTAAACTACTGGAAAGTCGTTAATAGGACGCATAGATCGTGCGATAGCAATGTATAACGCTACGTATCACCGCATGATAAAGACGACGCTACTTAAGGCAATGAAGGAACCCTTTTCGGCAAGGAACATTTGAATAAAACCAACACAATTGAAGACAATTCGGGAAAGGTAAACGAAGGAGTGGTAGTAAAATTATTGAACTAAAAATTGGAGACAAAGTGAGAATGGCTCAAAATGAAAATATTGATAAATGGTCAAGAGAAAGATTTATTAAAAAGGAACAGTTATAAGAGTTGTAGGGTGAACATTATAGCTGATAAAAGACGAGGAAAGTAGTCGGATGGTAAGAAAAGATAGCATTGCCTGAAGCGTGAAAAGATAGGTAAGGGGAATGTGGTACCCCCTAATCTGGATTTAGTATAGTAACGACATTATAGCTTGGTTATAAAATGTTTGTATATTCTATCTGTAATAAGAAAAAACAGCTATATTTGTTTTGTGTGTTTTTACTTTCATATATTTTTTTTACTGCCTTTTTGCGATAATCATCTCATAGTATTCACTTTTAATTTTTTTGTTAAAAATGGAACACCTATTGTCGGGGGAGCCCCGGGGCACATGCCCGTAGTGCCTCCTTATATAACCCGCCTCTGCTAGGGGGCGGGGGGGGGGGGGGGAGCAGGCGGGGGCAACAGGGAGGACAAATCTTTTTTCCAAAAATTTTTTGCGCCTGAATTACAGGGGTATCTTTGTACGGTGCATTCAATTTTATGAGAATAAAATTCGAATTAAAAAAAATAAAACGCAATTTTTACAAAAATACACAATTAACATATTTATAACACAGAATTATGTTTTTAAGAAGTTTTTATAGAAAATATAGACTTACCCTTCTTTTAAAATTACTGCCTACGCCCCTGTTCAGTATACAAATTTGCAGTATATTGTATATTAAAAATTGCTATACTAACGATTTTCTTGTTCCAAACCCCCAGTATACTGAAAAAGCATGTCATTATACGGCTAAAAATGTATATGGTGTCTACCATACAGATTACAGGGTAAAAAATTGTAAATATCGTCTAAGAAAAGATAAAAGATGAGGAAACTCAATTTGCTATTATCTGATGAATATGGCACAAAAAAAAGGTAAAAAACTATTACTATACTGAAAATACGTATGTGAAAATTGGTATACTGATTTACGGTATACCAAAACACGATGGGACACGCCATCAAATTAATACTAAAACACATCTAACTCGAAACACAACGCAAAGTTAAAATATAGTTTTAGGATTACAGAAGTAAACACAAAAATATAAGTTGAGCCAGTTGTATGTGTTTAAAGATATGAAATCAGAGCACAATGTTGAATTTTTTATTATATAAAAAAAAATTGTTTACTATTTTTTCCTCAATTAAAAACAGATTTTAAACAGGAAGTGGTAGAAAATATTTATAAGTATTCAGTAAAGGAATCTAAAAACTGTATTGGACTTTGCTTTGCTTGCTTATTAATTTAGACTTGTTAATAAATAAAAAAATGTTATTGTTTCTTCAATGAATTAAAAGTTTTTTATACTGCGACTTTTAAATAAGACACACAATTTAAACCACTTTAATATGTAGCTATAAGAAAAAAAAATATATAAGAAAAAAAACATATTTTTATTTTGTATAGTAAAAATTACAATTGTTTTGGGTAAAACAACCTAATTAAAAAATATATTTTACTCTAATGCGGTCTTATTTTAACTAGTTTATTACCTTTCTGTATTGCCTTAGCAGTTAAATATAAACTATACGTAAATTTTATGATACAGTTCAAGTAACTAATATTTTGATTACAGGATTTTCTTTTTTTAAAGACCATTTAAGGTATCTAAAAATATTTATGATGTCGCAAAAGTGGTTTCTTTTATAAGTTTTACATATGTCTCTTGTAGGTGTGTAGCTCTTTTTTTTCTTACAGATTAAATATATATTTCATTATTAAAGTGTTTTTTACAATATGTGTCCCACCATTTACTCTTCAGCACACAATAACACATATATGTGTCATTTTAAAAAATGTCATATAAAATAATTTCGAGTATTTTTAATTTTATTTATGCTAAAAAAAATTTTTGACAAAATTCGACTTTTTAAAAATTAAATTTAAAATAAATTTTTTATTTAAAAATATATTTTTTTTTAACATCGGGTTCGTTTCACTGCAACATGTTTTTGTTTTTTTATTTTAACTTTTTATTTTTATAAATGACACATATATGTAACATTTGGCATTTTCGGAGACAAAAATGGCTTGTCCGCTGAAGAGTTTATAGACTTATGCGTAAAGATTAAATTCTTGATATAATCGTGCAAACGAATTGTAGCTTTCTGCGTTTTACGCGTTTATTCTAACAGCAACTAAAGCTGTTTTCTACTGTTGGTTTTTTTCTTTCGCTATGTTGCATCAGAAGATTGCAAAAAACTGTCGTAGACTGTTCAAAACTACGTACCAGATTTTTTTAAAATATCTTTTTTTGTTGATAAACTGGTTATAAAAAATTTTTAGATATCTTTTTTTTTTTCCGAAATGTGTGTTTTAATTTTATAACTTTTTTTTTTGAGCCGATATAGTTTTTTTATAATCTTTAAAATTTTTTTTTTTACTTTTTTTCAATTTTTTGTAATTTTTTTTGTTAACGTATTTTTCAGTTTTATATGAAAATCTCCTTTAATGTTCTAAAACTTTCTAAATGTATATATAAATATTTGCTAGATTTTTGCTCAGTATTGTGTGTAAAAGTGCAAATTTTTATGTAAAAACCCGATTTATTTACGAGCTCTTAAAATGCAAAACAGGATAATGAAGTTTATTACAGCCGTGTTCATGAAAAAAAGTTCATAGGTATTTTTCGCCTAATATAAGGGGCGAAAATTTTTATAGGAAAAACAGGTAAAACTAAAAATTGTTTTTATAGTATGATTTTTTTAACCATCAAAAAAAAATCATATGGTAAATTTTTTGCCCAAGGGAAGCTCCCTTGGGAATTTTTTTCCAATGCAAATATAGTCAAAATTTTTTGTGAATTTTTTGCATAGAAAAATTTTTTTATACACGCCCTACATATGTATTTTTTTAAAAAAATATGATTTTTCTATATTTATAAAAAATTTAAAATATATTATTTATACGATCAATCAAATTATTATTATCCTAGTACTTTGGCGTGTATTAAGGTGTAAATAATTCTTTTAATACAGTTGTACAACTAAAATTTGACATTGTCTTACAAAAAAATATAAGAATGAGTATAACATGTTTTATTACAAAAATTTTTTTGTTGCTTAATTTATGATTTTTTAAAAAGCTTAGCTTTAAACGAAACTTCCAAAAATAATTTGACGAAAGCAATAAAATTAAAGGCAAATCTGTTTGAAAAAAAAACAGTTTTTTGGCATAAACTTTTTTTACTAGTTCAAAAATAGAAAAGTATTCATATCTGAGTAAGCAAAAATTTTCTATTTAGACATAAACTGTTTTTGGATATAAAAATCCGGTTTTTTAGTTTTGCCACAACTTTAAGTGCATTAAAAAACATGTCCCGACATGTTTTTTACTTTTAATTATAAAAATTGTAAATCAAGTTATGATCATGCAAAAATAAAAAAATTGAAAAAAATTTTTGTAATAACCATAAAAACTTGTTTAAACTTATTAATTATTCATTCAGCAAATATATATTAATAAATTTAACTTTTTCGTTTTGTATTTCTATCGATTTAGAAAAACAGTGGTTGGATGATGGGCTGCTCCTGGCTTGGTTATTTCGACGACGGGGAAAAGACATATTGAAATGGTACTTATTTATTTAAAATATATTACTATATATACCTTTTAATCTAAAACACTAATTATTCTAGTTGTATGTTTTAGATATCATTTGTTCCAAAACAGTTTCCTTTCTATCTTAATATTTCCTTTTTAGGCATATTGCCGCAAAAGTGTCGGCTACTGCGTAGGGCTATGTTTTTCGGCTGGGGCCAAAAACCTAACTCGACTTGATGCACCGCATCAAGTCTCAGGCCCTTCGCTTCAGTCTCAGGGGTCGATTCACGCTCTGGCGTCGCTTTGCTCCTGGAGCAGAATACTACCCTTTTTCTTCGCTACGGGTAACCTTTTTGATGCTGACGCATCAACAAAAAGTATTTTTATTATATATTTATACGTAAAAATCTTTGGATTAACTTATTGATATAAAAGTGAGTAGTTTATGGGGGAACGCTGCGGTGCAGTTTTTCTATGACAGCATAAGGAAATGACAAAAACCTTTAGATTAGTAATAACTTTTTTTATTTTATATAAATATTTATTAATATCGTATATTTATACTGATTAAGCCCTCGATATTGCGTATAAAAAGTATTGTTATGCCGTTTTTATACTTTTTTGCATGTTTTTACTGAGATTGTGGTTTTTAATTAAACAGGCCCAAAGGAAAAATAATAACCCCGTATTTTTTGGCGTTAAAAAATGCAGTTTTCGTATTTGTGTGTAAGTTAAGATTTTGTATGCCTTTCGCACACACAAACATTTACTTGTTGCAAATTATCTCTTTTTATATTTTATTTTGCTTTGATATACAAAGTGTAAAGATTTTAAGACACAATAGCAATTTATATAACGTAATGCACTCTTTTGCACGCATTTTCTTTTTTAAATATATTCTAATTATTTTTTTCAGAATCTTGCTTTTTTAGTGTACAATAAGTTAACAATATCAGCCTTGTCAGGATTTTTAATATATTAAATTAGTTTTTTTATATATTAAAATTAATTAATCTTTAATATATAAAAAATCCAATTTACTATATTACTACTCATGGAAACTATGTACATTAAATACAATTTACATGTTATAAGAT
>JAQFYM010005005.1:0-14135 GCA_034694785.1 Agrenia bidenticulata
ATTATTTTATACATATAAAGCATAAAGATTTTTTTTGCGTACAACTTTAGTCTAATATCAACAATTATGTAGTAAACATATGATCATTTTGTATATTTGTATTTATTTCTTACAGAAGTTACAATAAAGCCTTCTAAAATTATTTTTATGTCATTCTTGTACGTCAGAAATACAATACCACGATTGAAGGTTGAGCTTGCAAAGAATTCACGAATATAACAGTGTAAAAAAGCGTAAAATGATTGCAAAAATCATTACAACTATGATGCAAAAAAAATTAGTAAATCCAATATTATCTATGATAACTTACTGGAATTTATGATATATTAAACAGACAATATAATTTAATACGTAATAAAATCAATATATAGTAAACTAGCATATATAAAATCATATTTTCCAAAATTTTTCCATTATGGATTTCTTAATATCAGTAAAAATATGTAAGCTGTAAATGATGTCTGCATACGATCAAAAAAGACCAGAACTTTTTTTTATTCTACAAAGGCACGAAAACTATTGCTTGAAAACCAGCAAAATATGCTTATATGTAATATACTATAGCAGTTACAACGTTTTACGTTTTTTATATATAGAAATATTTACACGCATGGATTTTATTGTATACTGTTAAAATATTACTATTGTATATATGAAAAGTAAACATATTTTTCTAATTTTACGTATAAAACAATTAGTGAGCGACTTTTAAAAAGTAAAGTTATGCGTAATATGTATATTAAAGCAAACGATAACGTCAGATTATGTACAGAAACAAAAAAGATGTTATTTTCTCCTTGTTTATTTTTCCATATTTTTTGTAATAAAAAAAAATAAAAATTAGCACTTTCTAACTACGTATAAAATCAAGGAACGCAGTAAAAGATTTGTACATTATGTGAACAAACATGCAGACATATTGTTTTTTAACGGCGAAAAAACGTGAATTTGACATAAAATATACATTAACATACTTTTCTATAAACTTTTAGATTATAAAAAAAAAAACTACAATAAAAACAAAATAAAAAATTGCCCATATTCAAAAACAATATTTACTACGCAAAATCGTCATACAATATGTTCTGTGTAATAAAAATTTATGGTTTTTACTGCAATTTATTTCGTAAAGCACACATCACAATCTTTGCTAAAACTGATCATAAGATAAATATATAAAATATGATCTTGTATTGTAAAGGTATACATTTTAAATGATGTGTATTTATGCAAACAAGACGGGTAATGCCTAGCTAACAGTTTTTTTTAAGAAAAACTTATATCATTATTTATTTTTTAATTTCCAGTTTCAAACGATCCCCGGAAAAAACGGCCAAAAAAACGGCCACTTCTGAAAAAGCCAGTAATTAAAGAAGGACTGACATTTTTTAAGTTAAAACTAAAGTGTTTATAAAATTTTGATGCCAAAAACAAAATTTGGCAAAATGATTATTGCATTGATTTTGTAGTTTTGATTTAGCATTTTAGCAACCTTTTTTTTTAATTCTTTCTATTAAAAACCTTTATGTTTGGGCTTTTTTGTTTTTGGACTTGCAAAATTTTAGCCGTTTTTTTCGGTTTTTTTTTTTTTTGGCCATTCTATTACGGCTCTTTTAGCGAGTACCGTGTTAGAAAACGTAACACAAATACAGGCTTTATAGAAAAATACTTCGTGTAGAGACCTTTGGCTTTTAATTACTCTTTAGCACATAATGAAAAATATAACGTTAAAATCTGATGCAATACTACATACTTTTTACATAACGGTGATGATTCATTTATTGTAGTTTTTTCTGGTGTACAAGTCTTAGAGATGCCTTTTTTGCTTTAAAAAATAAAAAAGACGTTTGAAATGGTAAGAAAAAAAATATAAAGACGTTCTAGTAAGAACTGAAATTTAGATACCCTAAGAAAAAAACCCGTTAACGGAATACAATTATAGATGCATTTTTGCAGTAGGCTGCGCTTAATTTTTTAGGCTCTGAGTTCATCTTTGCTGGTCCGAACCTAACTACACTACCTCAGAATTCTTTAAGTTAAAAGTTTGTAATTTTTACGCAAAGTATACATGTAATGATGAAAATAATTTTAAAAATAGATATTATTTAATTATTTATTCTTCTGTTTCGTTTTTCCGGTTTGCTCGGTCGAGTCAAAAAAAAAAGTATTCCGTTTTTGTTTGGTTCTGTCCAAATTGATGCAGACCTCTTTGTAATACTTACTAATGTTAAAAAGCGTCAAAAAAAAAAAAATTGTTTACTGTCAAGTTCTAGTAGTTTTAACAAAAGGTAAAGCTTTTTACATTGCATTCTGGGCGAAAACAATTTTTAAGGAAAACCAAAACATAAGAAAGAGCATTAAAATTACATTAAGAACATACAAATTTGTAATTATAAAAACTAAAAAACATTTAAAAACAGCGTCAAAAGAAATTTTACTACATTTATAACTTAAAATACTGTATAAAAAAATTTGCTATAAAACGATACGATTTACACGAAAACAACCTTTTTTTGGCTACGTATACTGTAGTTTCCAAGCTATAAAGTATACATTTGTTTTTTTCTAGGCATAAACCCTGGTTTTTATTTACACCAAAACAGTTTTTTGCTGATTTGCGTAGTGGGCACCAAACTGTCATACATCTTGCGTACCCATGGGAAAAAGTGAGATATAAAAAAATTGGACAGGTACAGAGTGCCTACATAATACATTAATTTTCCTATGCTTTACAAACAATGAGTAACGGATAAATAGGAGCCCAAGGTCATATAAAAGAGTGTGATACCGCGATGTTGGTATTTTGTAACTGACGCATCTAAGGTATCGTCAAACTTGCTTTTCCCACATATCGCCATTCTAAAGCACAATAAATCTTTTCTGTAAAGATGGAATTTTTACCATCAATTTCATTTATTTTTTTATAACAGTATAAGGACGTTAAAATCACGGCGCAGAAATTGCTTTAAATAAAGTAGTAAGCAGTCTGCTGTTTTTTTGGATGGCTGCGAAACGGTAGCAAAAAATTCAACCCATAAAAAAGGTTAATATTTGTTTTTGAACTGTATCTTATTGGCATTACATAGTTTAATCAAAGTTCGTTTAGTATAGAAAAAAAATTAATGTGACAAAACGAAATAAAAATATTTTCTAGCACTTAAACGATGTTTTTATTTGTGTTTCTTACATCTATGTTTGATTCTATAAATTTGATGTTTATGTTTTTAAAAAAACTAAGGATATATACACTATGTATATATTAGTATTAGCGTACCAAATTATTAAAAAACAGGAAATTCGGTTTTTTTTTTTTGTTTTGATTTGTTTTTTTATTAAAGTAACCACAACAAAAAATGACAATATACAGTGTTAATATAACAATAAAATGGTTTGTTTTTTGATACGCAAAAAAAATCATGTTTTATGATACGCGAAAAAAATCATGTTTTTTGCAATAAATGCATGTTTTCTATGAAGTGTGGCTAGTGTTAAACTGTTGCGTTTTCAGAGCTACGTCATCTTTGTTTCAACGGACAATTTTAAAAGGGATCTTAATTACTCAAATTCTGCCCCTTACTTCGACCAACGTCTTCCTAGCATACCGCGTTAGCTCATACATGTGTTCATTACATTAATATGTATTATTCATCTTTTGCATAAGATTATATTGCATATATATTTTCTTCGATTTTTTGATTAAAATAAAGCTTTAATGCATAAGGAATTTTTCTACGGGTCTTTTAAATGTTGAACTTATTAACAAGCCGTCACGAAAAAACAGATACAATATGTAAAAAAGGCATGTAAATTACAAAACCCTACTATGGTCCATATAAGAGATCTTCAATGTAATACAAAATTATCAGGGTAAATAAACACCAACATAAATTACAATTTTATTGCCCTAATATAGATACATATTTCTTTATTAAGCGTTTTGCCTTAGGCATGAACTAAAGAAACACGGTATTCTAATATGTCATTCAACTATTATTTGTAACTATATAATAGGGATCGATATTTGAAGCACGCGATAACTATACCAAAAATGAAAATTATAACCGAAATGTCGTTTCTATCATCCGACGCCACTGTATATAAAATCGTAAATTATATAAAATAAGAGTTTTGTGGTTGGTTGGGGCCCAAATACCCGTCAAAAGGCAACTAAAAAATATTTTAAACGTACAACATTTCCTGCCTAAAAAATAAATTTCACCCGACGAAAAGAGCCGTTTGAGTGTACATACAAAAAAAGCTTTTTTTAAGTATACATACATGGATTTGTATATTTAGCATTATTGCAAACATATATTTATGTTTTTCTTGCAACGGTTTGTCGTTTACAGTAAAAACAACATTTTAAAGGCGTATATAATTTTATCGGCATGTGTGTAAACTTTACGACGTATTCATTTGTACCTAAGATTCAAATCTATTTCTTTATTTAGAAAAACAGCAAAAATGCTTATTTGTAGTATAGGAAAGAATAAAACAACAAAAAAAAACGTGTATACATGCGCCAGAGAATTTTATAATTGTAGTTGACATGATATTTTATTTTGTTTACTGTACTTGTCTGTGCTGAGAAAATGTAGTAAATGGCATATAAAATACAAACACGAATTGGAAATTAATACTATCCAATGTATAACCTCTGATTAAATTAACATACTTTAATATGACGTCTTTTTTAGTAACATGTTTTTTTTTCTATTTTTATTTTGGAAAACTTGGTGCTTTATTAATAGAAAAAAGATGTAAATACTAATAATTATTTCTACATTTAACATAAAGGCAATCTTCTTTAGAAAAATTTATCTCTTTTTTGTTTCAATATTTTTTATATTTTTTTGCAATCAGTCTGTATATTTTTTTACATTAGTTAAACTGGTTTTTTTTTGAAAATGAGGTATGTATAAAGATTTCTTAGTTTTTGAAAAAGTATATTTTGTTTCATACAGAAAAATATAACAAAATTGCAAAATCACTAAAAAAGCGACAAAACATATAACACATTACACAACGGTCAATTTTTTGCCATTTCCATATAGTGTAATACGTATAAGACATGGACTTTTTTTCAGTATAAAAAAATATATTTAAAAGCCAAATCATATAACCAGCACTACCAGTTTTTTTGGTTGTTTTAGTGATATAAACATAAATTATATCAAATAACATAATTTTTGTCGTGTCCATTCAGTAGTGGCTTGCTAAATATAAGCATAAGGGGCGAAATTTTGTTTTCAATCTTTTTTTCGGGCATGATATAACAACAGCAAAAAAATTATAACAATTGCCATACAAGGTTACCTGTTATCGTCCTTGTATTTTTTATAAAAAAAGAAGTTAACGCTATTATACCGCAATTTTGTACACCTCAGTTATTAAAGAAACGGTCTTTTTGCATATTTCTAAAAAAGGTACATAATTGTATATGCTTGCATTTGTTTATTTGTAAAGTTTGCGTACAAAATGCATATTTGCAAACATGCTGGCTTTTTAGTATTTTAGAAAAAAAATCTATAAATGAAAACTTTTTTATAATCCATCTTACATTTAAATTAATTAAAAACTGTACTCTGTATACAGGAAAAATTCCAGTTGATAGTTTGCTTCGCAAAAACGGCATTCTGGCAACAAATTTACGATTAAAGAGTTCAATCGCATTGTATAACACGCAGATATATATAAAAATACTATAAATACGTTAAGAACAACAAGTAAAAATTAGTACAATATTACGCAAAGCAATCTAGAAATTGGTATACAAAAAAAAACATAAATAAAAATTAATACATTTCGCGTTTTTTTGTCTACGAACAAATGTTGTTACGACTTTCAGAGCGTGTATATTTTGTTTTGTAATAAAATTATCAGGTACATTCTAACCACACATGCGCCGTTACTAAAAGGGAATTTCAAATACGAACGCAAAAATTTTGTGTGCGTACGTATACCAAATTAACCTATAGATGTAATTAATGTTTTCATTTTACAAAATATGCCAAAACACAGACAATTATATGTATACGTGTACAACTATTATATGGAGTTTGGGCAACACCCTAGTTGTAATTATTGCATGTCGGCTTTGATGTCTTTTAATTTGTATTGGCATACTAGAATACGAAATGGTAATTATTCTTTGTTATAGAATCGATTGTTTTTATGTGTTTATGAATTGATTTAATAAAAATGTTTGACTTTATCAAAACCTGTAAATTGTACTTATCATCGTTTAGCAACCGAGATAGCCACTTGACAGGCGCAAAATGCACAAAATCTAAAGATCGGGCATAATTACTTCTTGAACGCTGATTTTAGCTTTTTTTACGCATTTTTAACCGTGATTTAATATTGAAATAAAGAATGCGCTAATTTGGTGTCTGTCGATTTTGCGTCAGCCACGAAATAAAAATAAAATTGGAGAAAAACAAAAACTTTTTTTTAAAATTTTTTGCTTTTTAGCAGATATATTTTCATTTGTTCTTTGTTTTTTGTATTTTCACTTGTGTCTTGTATATTTCTACGAAAGTCTATACATTGTTACCAGCTTTTTTTTATTTGTTAAGGCTGCTTTTATACTTTATCGTTTGGGCTAAAATTTATTTAAGTTTTTTTTCAGGACATGTAAAGGAAAAAAAAAAAATCACTATTGAATGTGGTATACGTAAAAGTAGTAGTAATAAGTGTCATAAATAGTTTCTAGGGTTTTTTTATGTTTGCATTCTCTTGATGAATTTTTTTTTTACAAAAATTTATGTTTTTTAAACGCATATAAAATTGTCTTTTTCAAAGCTCCAAAAATGTCCGTTAGAATGATGTTGAATAGTAACATTGCACTCAAGCTGTTTAACGTTATTTTGTTAGACGTTTAAGCACATATATATACGTTTTTTTTTTAGTTACGGTATAACTGATGGTTAGGTGTTTTGTACAAAAAAATTCTTTTTTTGCCTAATGATGTCACAATAGGTCTAAGACCCTATTAAAAAATATGTAAAAACATATGTGTTGTTTTAATTGGTTAGATTAACAGATAAGTTTGAAATGTCCATATTGGGGATGAACATACTAATGTTCATCCCCTTTACGCAGTAACTTGCCTTATCATATACAAAAAAATGCTAAAATGAGATTCGGGTAGCGCAAACGCGAGAACTCGACAAGATACGTCGTTTGTGCGTAAATTTGGTAATTTTTGAGCCTTATTTTGGCATGTAAGACACTATTGGTATTTGGGTATATTTGACAATGACAGTCGTGACATTTGACTTGATGGTGATTGATGTGGATGTCACGAAAGTGATTTAGTTAATTATTATGCTATATAATAAATGGGTTTTTTAATAAATAGTTAAGTTCACATGGTATTTACTATGAAGAACAATATCACAGCCAGCTCATCCAAAAGTCTATATTAGTGTAAAAAAACTTTTTTGCGCGCGGTCAGCAAAAAAACGTACATTTTTGTTATATGAGCGTTATTTAAAAAAAAAACTTTACACGTTACATTTATAGAAACGAACTTTAAGTTACCCTTGCAATTTACTGTTTTTTTTTGCAGTTGTTACAAGTAAAACTATGTATTAAATTTAGCCACATTTTTTGCGCGCATATACTTTATAAGTTTGACTACGACTACCGTATTTTTTATTACAATGTAAGTGCAACAAACATACTTAATTAAAGCAATGTGCTTCTTATAGGTCTTTACATTGTTTTGTATATTTAAAATAAAAATAATAGATTTTTTTTTATAGAAACTTACTAAAATAACTGATACTTATATTCGAACGAGTTTTCCTGCAATAAGAGATAAAGCAACAGTTATGTGTTTTAAATGAAGAAGTTATAAACTGCTAATGTATATTTTCATGCGTCTTGTTGTTGTATCATAATTACTTTTTATAATCAGTAACTATAAATTTTTACTGCTGTAAAACGCGTTTACATTTAATAAAACACTTTTGTTTTTCTGTTGAAACATGAATCTGGATGCTGCTTTGCGCCGTCAAATACACAAAAAAAGCATACCTTTATTTATTCAAAATAGTATGCAGTTGGTTTATTATTTTGAAAACTTTTTTTTTGTAACTGTTATTTTACGTTTTTTTTGTTTTCATCTATAAATTTATAATCAGAAAAAAAATTGTGACTTAAATTGTTAGTTAGTGACATATCCTTCGTCGCAGTAAACAAATTTATAGTTTAATTTAATATTCTAAAGTGAATATATATGCTATTTTACTTTTATAAATATTTTAGTTCAATACGCATCGACATGTACAACATTACTTTGTTGCAGTTGTTTGCTGTCATTTTCACGTTTGTGTCGGCACCAAACGCATGTTGCTAAGTGTTTAAAAGAGTTTTTTACAATACTTTGGTACAAGATTAATACATAAAAAGCATGCATATTTGTGTACAAAACTATAAGCTGTTGTATCGCGTTATTGTTTTTAGACGGAGTGAACACCAACAAAAGACTTTCTGTTCGTTATTACCTACGAAAAAACCGGGTTTTTGATAACAGATAGTTTTATGATAAATTATTTGTCACCCGACAAATAGTTCAAATACAAAAAAAAAAAAGATTTATTAGGACATAACACACAAAACCGATATTGCTGCAAGTATAATCGTTTTAGAGCGTCTTGTATTTTAATGTAATCAAAATGCACTTTGTTTTTTATAAAAAAAAAGACTAAGCGAACACGTTTGTCCTTATCTTTTTGTTTATTCTTGTACGCATCTACATTTCTAGACATTAACAATTTGTGATATATACATACTCGAAAAATTTCTATAACTCTTGAATAAAATATAGGAGAGGTATACGACATAGTAAAATATTTTTATACTGTATATTAATAAAGAATAAACGCGAAAGCGTCAAGACAGGATATAAAAGCAAAATTTGTTAAAAACTCTTTAACTTGTGTACAAATAGTGAAATTGTGTTAACATGTCTACTCTTAATTGTTTAACTTTTTTGCTACACCTACAGTTGTATATCAAGCATACGTTTTGCATTAGTTTGCGTTAAAAACCGTATAAGCAGTGTCTTTTTTATTCTTTAAACAATTGTTTTTTTTTTGATACGTTGCCTAAAATTTTCATAATTTATTTTAAAATAAGCACGTGAACAATAAAAAAACAAAAAACCGCAGTATAATTTTGTATACTTGACACATAGTTTTTTTTTTTTATTTATTTTTTATTTCACAGTCATGTAAGTAAAGCACTCGTACTAAAAATGCGAAAATCGCTACGCGCAGAAAGATACACATCAAACTTGTATCAGTTGCAAAGATGCATTAAAGTTGTATTAAATAGAGTAAGTTTCAAATGCTAACGACGCATATGCCGTTTTTTATGCATGACATAAAGCTTCGTACCATATATTTAATATCTGTTGTTTAAATAACAAATTAGAAGTATTTTTTTTGTTTAAATTATTCCGCAAAACAGCTCAATAGTCTTGATGTGTTTTAAGTGCAGAGATGGCTTTTATATTACTAAAATTTAGTAAAAACAAGGTTTTTTTATATGCGATCTTATCGTTTTATATGTAAAAAATATCAAAAGTATTTTTTTCTGAAAACACGCAAGCGCGAAAACCCACAATACTCACACAAAGGAAAATCCTTTTATTATTTACACAAGTCCTATTTTTCTGTTCGATATTTGCAACATCGTTTTTTGCCTCTTTGCTTTGTCGCATAGCTTTTTGTGTTATGTGTTCGTGTTCGTGTTACAACTGCATGTTAATGCTTTTTTTTTGTCAACCAGTGGCGTACCCAGAGGGCAGGGGGGGCAAGAAAAAATAAATTTACTAAAACAAAAACAAATATATTTTTTATATATTTTAAAAAATTTAAAGCAAATTTCAAAAATACAAATTTCTTGAAAATATTTTTTTTTGCATCTTTTTACGCCCCAAAAATAATTCTTTTACGTGCATTCAGGCGTAACTTTTTTTTGTCAGCCCCCCCTCCCCTGGGTACGCCACTAGAGCCAAAAAATCAAATTTCGGGATATGCAAGTTTTAACGGTGATAAAACAATTGTAAAAAAAAAAAATTCCAAAGCGTAACGAGAAGAAGAAATATACAACCTTTATGTACTTGTAAAAGTTTTATCCTTGTATTACAATAAGAAATGTTTTTTTAGTGTTCATTTTTGCATAAATTCTCATTTTATACTGTAATATGATCAGACTGTAAAGAAAAAGTACTTGTATCATATTATAAAACCAGGTTTCAGGTCTGTAAAAAGTATTAGGTTTTATAATGTTATTAGAATAAATTCTTGTTGTTTTTTTTAATACATATTGCTATCAATTAATTCTTTGTAATACTAAAATTTACAATAGATTGTGTATTATAATATAAAATACACTGATATCTGTAAGTATGTACCCTCAAACTTCAAAGATAATTTTTACTGCATTGTGTATGTAAAAAATGATTAAATAATATACGCAAAAAAATAAGCTAAGTTTTTGGCAAAAAATATAATAAATACTACATTTTTTCTGCCTATTTGATTAGACTTTTAGTTTTTGTAAAAAAGTTAGCCGCTGCAACAATACCCGTATGTCGAGATGCTTATAGTGTATTTCCTATGTGATTGCGTTAAAAGCTGCTATGCCCAAGTACTTTTAAAAGCTTAAATCTAGATATAAGTATAAATACGTTTTTTGTTCAATTTTTTTTTGTATAAAAAATAGACTGTATATTTAAGGCATGTGCATTTAGTTTTCCTTGAGAAATCCCCATAGATTTCTTCTATAAGATGGTCAACGTGTTCTATGAGTAGGCAGTTTAATGCATAGACTTTACTTTCGGGTACAGTTCTTATCTATCATGCTCTCACAGGACACTGTTTCAATAAGAAGGCAAGTGAAAAGAACGCAAATTTGACATACAAAGAAAGCGAAAAAACAGAAAAAATACCTTTTACTTGCAGAATTTTTCTAAAAAAAAACCCTTTTTTTGTATTCTAGTAACATTTTTTTTTTGTCATTGTTTTATAACGGCAAAAAAGCTTCACAGAAATTTGCGTCGGTATTTTCCATAAACATGTGAGAAGGGTTATAAAAGAAAAGAATACTAACTGAAACATTTGCGTTTCTTTCGTTAGTGGATATGTTAAATCATGATTACCGAACATAGGTTGTTTAGATACTGCCTTGAACTAGATAAGTACTTTTGCGATTTTGTAAGATGTTAAAAAATGATCTTCACAGATATTAAGCAGGTTTATTTCGTCAAATAATTTTGGGCAAAAACCATGACTAGAATTAGTCATTTATATATATTACCAAGGAATACACAAAATGACGGTAGATATAAACTTTGTAATTTTTACCTATATATAGTATTAAATATAAAGTATGTTTTAAAAGTTATCGAAACTTAAATTCTACAGTCGAACTCATGAGATTTATAAATTACATAAATTAAATTATAACTAAGTTAAATGCTTTTTTTTGTATGTTTTACAGTGCTGTGATTTGAAATATAATTTTAAAAAAAAAGACAGGGAAAAAAGAGAAAGCTTTGTCCCCTTCTGTGCACATTACCACTGGTTATTTGCAGCAAAAATAGGCCTTTATAATACATAGCGCTATAAGGAAATATAAAAACAATCTATAACATTGATCGCGGCGTTTAAAAGCTAGCAATGTCGTTTAATACTAACGTAAAGCAACAATAGAACAATTTGCAATTATGATTACTGCGGTGTGAACAAATAATGGTTTTTCGCAGAGAGCTGCAATTTTACTGATTTTTATAAAATTATATATGTTTTTAAAAGTTTATATAATATAGCATAGACAAAAAATGTTTGCGCTCTTTGATATTGTTGTTCGGTTTTCCTTTGTCTTTAAGAAGATTTTATTGCATTGTTTGAACATTGCCAAACCCAGTTAAAAGTCAAGCGGACACATTTTATTCCTTCTCTATATTTTAAAACAAATTTTGGCTCATTTTGTCTAAAGAATGCTTACGAACATGTTTTTTGTAAAAATATTTGCAAATCCCTATATCCCTTAAAAGATTTTTATCCTTATTTAGCAGCACCCTGGTTTAAAGTAAAAAACAACAAACTGACTACAGAGGGAATAAAAAAATAAGTTATAGTGTGGATTTTAAAAAAAACCGTTCTATGCAAGATAAAAATAAAATGTGCTACAAGAAACATGAAACATGCTTTAAGGCTAAAGAACCAATACTTATGGGTTACATTTTTTTAGCGCAAACATAAAATATGTTAGTTTTACATGAGAAACGGTTTATATGTTTTTTACCATGTAATTTGTTCGTTTTTAAACATGTGTTACACATTTATCTTTATTTTTATGTATTTATGTTATTGTATTTACGAGTTTCTTTTCTAATTTATATTGTCTAGTACAAAATATTTACTTATTTTGTAATTTTTTGTGTCAAAAAAATACTACGGTTTAATTGTAATCAAAAGCCTCTAAACGGTTGGTGCGGTACAGCCGTATTTTTTATACTTTTTACAGATATTGAAGTACCAATGGGGATCAAAGCAATAACAACGACTTTGAAAGCCACAAATAAAAGCTACGTCTATTAACCAAATCACAGAAAATAATTCTTATTGTGTTATTTATGCCTTTCAAAATCTTTTATTTATAGTGAACTATAGATATCGGGCCTTATTTTATATTTAGACATTTTCTTACGTTTTTCAGTTTTTTTTGTAGTTTTTTTTTTTTGCTGCAGCAAGGACTGTAAATCGATATGTAAAGTAAAGTTTGACGTCATAACACAACGAATTACGTTTTCATGTAAACAATATTGATAAAAAAAAAGTTCTATTAAAAATACATTAAATTCCACAGTTTATCTGCATTATAGTTAAAATTGTTTTATAACCAAAAATTTCTTTTAGAGAATATAATATATTCTCAGTTTTTTTTTTTAAAACAAATAAACATAAAATACTGGACTTTTACACTTTTTTCATTACGTTTGCTGCGTTTTGAAGTACAGATAACAATGCTTAGGTGCTAGTTAGTTTTTTATTTTTAAACTACATATGAAAAGATTTTTTTGTACAAAACGATATATTATTTTGTGCTATCGGCCTTTTTTTAATATTGGGTACAGCAGCCATACACAAGCAACTGGTAGTACGCCAAATAAATTAGCTGTGTATCATAACATTTTTGACGTTGTTTTTTTCATTTATTACGGAATACGGTTATTTATTTCTAAGATATTCTGGCATTAACTTTTTTGATAATAAAGAAAAAACGACTAAAAGTAAAGTTTATACAGAAGAAGGCATGCACGCTTGTATTAATAAAACAAACATATTTGAAGCACTTTATAAAAAGAAAAGCTTGGAATTAAAAATATTTTATGATAGAGTATTTCTTGTGTAAACTGAAATTGTTTAGGTGATGAGAGGAAGATCTAGACAAATAAAGCATTTTAAAAAAGATTTGCACAATTGTAGGCGTTATGCATTTTTTTTTTGTATCATTATCTTTAGATTGTAAATACATAAAAAAATAAAACAAACACAACACTAACTCTACCATTGCAAGTAAAAATAAATATTGAGTTAAACCAAGCCTTTTCAACAATGTTGGTCGTGAATATTAGGCCAGAATAATTACTGGATTTAAATAAAATGAAAGTAAAAAAGAATCCGTTAAATCAGGGATACAACTAAAGTAGAAGTAGAAAAACAAAGAGGTTTGTAAAAACCTAAACCTTGACTGTAATTAAACAAAAAACACACTTAGTGGTAAGCAAAATTTTACATGACGATAACAAACCAAAACGAAGACTTCATTGCAAACACTGATTATAAACGCAAAATATTCTAGATTTATATAACATAAATGATTTTGGGGATAAATTGTAAGTTCTATCTTAGGAATAATTACAGAGTTCGCAAAGACGTACAAAGCTAGAGTAATATCCAATAAAAAATATACAAACCAAGCAAACTTGCAAGACAATATGACACAAAAACAGTGTTAACAGGCATGCAACAAACTAGCGCAACTCCGTGGAAACGGCATAAAAAACCAATCGCTACAAAAAAAACTATATACATGATAAAGTTAAATACAGG
>JAQFYM010005006.1:0-14133 GCA_034694785.1 Agrenia bidenticulata
GAAAAAAAACAAATAGTCGATGATATATTTGTATTATATACCGAAATATTCTGCGCTTACTTAAAGGATTCAGTGAAGTTCGATATGATGGAAATTTTATATGGGATAAATATATCTAAGGAACTTGCTAATGATATAGATACTTATAAGGATTATTTTAACAATTTAATATCAAATGAAAATACTGAAGTAATAATTGTAACATTTTTTAAAAAGTTTTCCACCATGATAGAGGATGAATTGCATGAAAGACGAGAAGATATTTGATTTATTTTTCACAGACAAAAAAGTTAAACGAGATATTAGACGAAAAGTAAACAAGTCTTCAACATGCGATTTGTGTTTATATGTTTTGAGTCTTGTAAATGATATTATAACGAAAATAGTATGGGATATAAAAATGTATTCATCTTATAATACTGCAGATCTAGATTCACACTTGTTTTATATTTACCAGGTCGAGGGTAGTGCTGATCAAAAAACCGCCTTAAATTTGCCTATAGAGACTGTGAGATCATCACCTGTAACAGATGACTTTGAGTCAAGTTTAACGGATGTGACAGAAGATTCATTGTGAATGACGGCGGTTGGTAATCACTTGTAAACAATCTAGAATCACAAGGTTCCGTTCTAGAGGGGACAAGATCTGATTAAACACAGATAATGAGAAAAAAATGTATATATTACAAAAAAAATACTCATTGTGATGTTATCTGTAAATAAAGAAAATTTTCAAAAATATTGGGTTAAATAAGATATACTTGAAACCGTTTAGTAGATTATGTAATAGGTCTAGTGATTTGTAGCATTTTGTACTGATCTATTCAATTTAGAAGCGTTTTATATAGATATAAATTTTAATAACAATCTGACCAAAAATAGTCGATATTTTTTAATTTGAAAATTGTAGGAATAATCACAAATAGAACAGATAAATTATATCAATTGTTTTTTAGTAATTTAAAAACATCAAGTAAAAATAAGCCATTTTTGGCTGTGGACGATATTGAAACCTAAAAATGTGATCAGTCATTAACCTCATGTATTAAAAGCTATATGAAATAAAAAATAAAAGTAATTATACAGAAATCTGTCACAACAAATCCCATTATTATGACCTTTGCAAACTATAAGAGTTTTTATTAAAGAAAACATGAAGTTACAAATTTATATAAACTTCATACGTAAATATCTGAGATATGTAAAGGCATTTTTTTTATTGTATTTTGGAAAATATCTTCTTTTCTATCTCTATGTCTTTTTGATTATTTTGGGCTATTTTATTTTGGGCTTTCTAATTTTTTATTTTTTAAAGTCTGGTTTATCTTTTTTGAACCAAAAATATGGCTATTTTTTTACTTTTTAAAAAGTTCTGTTCGACTTTTAGCAATAAAAAATAAAATTCTTAAAAAATAATTGCTCGCTTGTAACATTATTGCAGTGGCTTACCACGGAATTTTTTCAGCCCAGGGCTAGTCAGTGTTTTTCCAAAAAATAAGGGGTAAAAACACGATTTATGACGTGAAAAATCTTTATAATTTTTTTGGAAAATTTTTAATTGGCAAATTTTTAATTTCTGAATTTTTTTTCAAAAAAATCTCTGCACATAAAAAAAAACCCCTTAAATTCAGGCGCAACTTTTTTTCCAGGGGGGCCTCCCCCTGCCCCCCTAGTTACGCCACTGCATTATTGATTTATTTTAGACATCTTATTGTTTTATACGCCCTTAAAATTTACCTAATTTATTATAAAAGCTTTTGTTTTCAGCGTTAAAAACAAAAAGGTATTTATTTTAACAGATACTTTTTATATAAAATAAATTGATGCAGGTAATACCTTTAAATTTTTCACTTTTGCTTCGCTGCTAAATATAGATGGTTATATGCCATTGCAAGAAATTTTTTGTCTGCATGTAATATTAAATTATGTGAATATTAAACCTTTACTTAAAATTACTAATATATGGCCCATTTGATATGTTTTTTTAAAAAAATGCATAAAACCAAAAAAATATATATTCTACAAATGTCGCAAAAATTATTATTATTATTAAAAGAGCGTATATCTTTCAGCTTTAAAAAAGGTTTCTACAAAACTTGCTCAAAATACACATTTTCATCTTAGGGCATGTTCGAGTTTTTGCTTAAGCAAAAATTTTAGCCCAAGTTTCCTTATAATATTTTTCTTAAGCAATTTTGCATGCTTAAAAAAAATTCATAAGCAAAAACTAAAACAAAATTTGCTTATTTTATGTTTTTCTTATGCATAATTTTTCTGTATGCAACGATGCATACAGATTTTTTTTCTTATCCCTATAAATGAGTTAAGATAAACAAATAAAGATATATTAGATGAGATAAATATGGTATTTAATATAAATAAAAAATTCAACAAATAAAAAGCGTAACGTTGCGCAAATAAATAAAAAGGCAAAAGTAAATTTACCTAAGTCAAATTAAATATTAATTTAAAGCTTTAAAAAAATCATGCAAAGTTACATTTAACCCCTATCTAGTTAAATTCATTGTGAAACCGGGTTTTGATCGGAGAAAACTGTGTGTTTGAATATGCAAAACAAGTTCCAGTTTTTGCATTTGCAAAAATGCATATCTATTTTTTTTTTGATTACGCAAAATTTTTTGCATAAGCAAAATGTCGAACATGCCCTTAGTTCCACAATTTGATATTTTTACTTCTTCGCAGCCTTTACTTAATCTTTCACTAGAAGAAATATATTTAGGTAAAAAAAATCAATATCTATATATGTGTTACTTTCCAAGAAAATAAATCCGCTTAGTATACTTGAACTGTCTAACTAACATATATAGAGACAAACAAAACAGAAAGTGGAACGTATATAGTAGTTGGACTAGTTCAGGTATATTTGGCAGATTTATATACTTGGCGGGTGACATATATATATAAATTGTTCAAAAGTTTACGAATCTTACTAATTTTACTTATGATAATTTTTATTATGATAAATTAATTCTAAGCGTTTATATAACTATTTAAGATGCAAAAAATACCTACAAATTTGCACCTTAAAATTATATAGGGCGTGATTTTTTCGCCTTAAAAACGTTTTTTTTAGAAGTGTTTTCCAGAAATTGGCTATTTCGGTTGCTTACAACAAAATTCTATTTTTGGCCAGTTATGCAACTTTTGTAAATGTATAAATAAAAGTCATGAATTTTTTTACGTGTTTAATAAAAACACTAAAAATTTGCCAAAACACTTTCGGAAAAAACGTTTTTTGGGCGAAAAAAATCACGCCTATAAATATTTTAAAAACCCGATAATCTAAATAAATAGCAGCTGTTATCTATTATTTAAAAAACATTACTGTGTGTTTATATAGATTTTTCGACTTTAAAATTTTATACTAAAACAATTTTGTCGTTTTTATTAGTTTTATATAAAATGTTTTTTAATTTGCCTTTCTTTTTTTCTAAACTATTGATTTTCGCAAATGTACGAAAATTAGGCATTCTATCAACGATTTTACACGCGAAATCTTGTTTTGAAAGCGCCGCAAGAGAATCTCTTTTATTTATTTTACTTTACTACTCATTCACCTGTGTCATTGATATCACACTTCCTTTATAAATATGCCAAAAGTTGAAGTTTTGTGGTTATGAACAAAACTTTTATTCTATATCTTTTAAACTATTCCATAAAAATTTAAAATAATTGTCACAAAAATAGAGAAGCAATTCAGTTTATAAGCTTGATAACATCTACAATCTTTTTTTACTAAAAAAATACACAAAACACAATAAACATAGTGAATTCAAATAAACATACGATTCTTAAATAATATTATACAATAAAAATTTTTATTTTACAGTTGTCTATATTATAAAATATTTTTATTGCAACTTAAATATTTTTTTTTAAAATTTTGTTGGGTACATAAAAATACATATACAAATCATCATGTATATGACACGGGGTTTTCATATTATGAGCAAAAATACGTACAATAAAGACACGCAAAAAGTGTATTGTAAAAATTTAACAACTGATAGTGAAATTTTTTAGCGAGTTGACGTTTTTAAAAATTTTTTAACCCATTTTATCCGTTCTTATGCCTTTGAAAGGCGATTTACATATATTATCAAGATAAAAAAAACTAAGTTGCTACTAACATTGAACGATTTTTATTACAATACCAATATGTTGTAAAGGATGGCAAGTTTAAATTTTATATGCACGCATTATATTAAAAAAACTGGTTTAAATTAGGGAATTTAGTAAATTAATTGTAATTAAAATTATTGACAACTACTTCCAATCATTTTTTTTTGATTAGCATATTATTACAAATTTTAAATTTCATATATGTTATAAGTCTTACTTTAAAAATATATATTTTTCTGTTTATATTTATTAGTTGTATAAATATATACTTGTATTATAAAGAAGGTAATATTTTTTACTGTACTGTTACCAAAAAACAATATTATACTGTGATCTGGCACATTTTTTTTTTTTCTTTTTCGTATTTTCTTTTATAAGACACTTTTAATTTTAGTTTTGCGCAATTAAGATTTTACGTTTTTATTAGGGATGGGTACAATATTATTAATATTATTATAAATATTATATATATGGAACAGCTGAACATGTAATCTGATAAATATTACTTACAAACTAATATCTCTTCTAATAAGGTTAAATATAAAGTCCCATAAAACATGCTGACACTTGAAATTTACTTTAATTTTTATACTAGATTATTCAGCAGCAATGCAATCTTTGGTAGTATAAGAAGAGCATATTAACATCCACAACCCCAAGTATGTATGTTTTTTTCATTAAATACTTGCAATATGGTTGTTAAGTCTTTTTCATGCCCTTTTATTCGCATATTTTGCGTCATTTGTTTTGACAAAAAAGGTAAGAAAGTATATTTATATGATGCATTAATTGATTGCAATCTTTAAAAAAGCAATAATAGATTTTAATACCACCCTTTTAATGTTTTTTTTTATTATCTTAAACATTCAAGTGAGAAAATGTGAGATAACAATATTAATACATCAATCTTATTATAGTAATAATATTGCTAAACAATAACAATATTGATACCCATCACCAGTTTTTATACATCTTAGTAAATATAAAAACAAGAAAAATTATATTCAACCTTATTTTGCATACCAAAATGTAATATATACTTTTTTGATGTTTTTTCTACGCTTTAAAAAATTATTTAATAAGTTGAAAACAAGAATTACTAAATAAATTCTAAAAAAACCAAAAATTATTATTTAGTTTAAATACAATATTTACTATTGCACGTCAAGAATAAAAAATTTTGATATTAAACAATTTGTGTTGCAGTATTTTTTACACGTAAAAAGTTTAAAAATAAGTACAGTAATTTTTTTTTTTGTTTAGTTAAGAAAAAAAATATAATAATTACCAGCTACAAGTACAATATGAGGTAGTATATACTAATTTTACTTGGCAAACTTTTTTAAGGTTTTTTAAGTTATAATTACCTTGTTTTGATTTTTTTAATACGGGTTGTAAACCCCGGTTAATAAGATTGAAATACGACCGAGGATATATTTTACAAGTAAAAAAACCTGAATCACTTGTAGAAACCACGTATTTTTCTGTGAAAAATCAACCAGGGTATAAAATATTACTTTAGTGTTTTGGCAAAAAAAAAATCAACTGGGATCTTTAAACCAGATAGATTTGTCGCCTAATTTTATAAGAAGGTAACCTTGGTTATAGAAAACAAAAAAAATCCAGATTTTACGATAATTGCTGCAATTTTACTGGCATCAACACAATTTTAAGTATAGTTCTTTAAAATAAAAACATATTGCAACCTTTTTACGTGATACAAAAACGTTTGCAATAATTGCCAGACTAAAAGAAAATGATTCTTTTAACTTAAATGATTTTTGTTTAAATTATAGCCCAACTGCATAACTAGATGCATTTTTTGCGTAATAAAATTCAGTTACGTTAGCATTTTATGGCACAATCTAAACAACGAAAATTAGTGTGCAACTTTTTCCAAAGATAATACTTTTGCATTCATGTTATTATGTCCTTAAATATGTATTGCTATATGATGGTAACGAGGTTGCGTCTAATTGCACCACAAAAGCTCCTTTTAGTTATCAGGCATTCTATTCATGCACTTGTTTAAATCAACTTTATAAAAAAAATTTGATTTGGTATAATAAATAAACAATAAAGCATATTATTTGTTGTATATAAACCATAATACAAATTAAAACAGTTAAATCTTATTTAATTTAAAAAATTTGTCATTTTGGTTAATAAATGTAGGTTTTAAGACACACTTGTTACAATACGACTTTAATTTGTTTATTTTAATTTTTCGTTAAGCGTTTTTGGCCGTATATTAGATTATCAAAAAATAAGCATATCACTGCATTTAAAAAAACAAAAAATCAGAAAATTAGATAAGAAGTATTTATAGGCGATCTTAGATAAAACATTAATAAAATTTATATTTTAATATGACATATTTTTTAAATAGCAACGTGACTTTCATAGGCGAGTATTATCGGCAAAATGTTGCTTCACAGCATTTCATATAAACACATGAGGGGTTTATTTACCGTTTACATTTTACTACTACTTTATAACTTTATATAAATATGTAAAACTAAAAGAAATATGTAAAAAAGTGTAATAAAGTTATAAGAGCTTTTATACTACTTGATTTACTAATTTAAATAACACAAAAGCGGATAAAAATTGTAATGTACACTTTGTGTTCTATGAAAAATATATATATGTTCTGTAAACGTTGTAATATATCCTAAATATTTGTGATTTTTATGCCGAGTATTCGTCTTTAAATTTTTAAATATTTTTTATTTTGTTTCTCTACGGTTCTCATATACATTTAAACTGGCGCGCATATCGCGAATCCTTATGCATAGAGCGACCCCCTGGGGCAAACAATAGTCTTTTAAAAGACAAGCCAATATCCAAATCAGAAATCAGAAAAATATTAATTTTTGAAGTATTGTTTAGGTATATAAAAGAGTTTTACTTTTTATTTTAGCAAAAAATACAATTTTTCCATTTCAGAAAATATATTGCACAGAAAAAAATTATATTTTTCGTAAATTAAAAATAAAAAATAATTTATTTTCTATGATGCTCTTTGTATCTTTTTTATATTTTACAACACTTGGTTCCTCCCCGGGGGTATCTCTTTGCATGGGGGTCCTTCTATGCGCGCCACATTTAATTAGAAAAAATTTTATATAGAAAAACTTTACTATTTGTTTTTCCATAGCATCTTCTTTAGTTTTTTATCTATATCTTAGCTTATGAACATATCCTGTGGCCAGTTGTCACATCCAATCTTCTCTACTGGGGACGGTATGACAACGCCATATTTTTGTCGCCAATTTATGAATGTATTTTTACTACAAAGTAAGTGTTATAAAACGCGTCTCTAGTACTAAAAAACTCATATTTCGAAAAAATCACAAAGGCCAAAAAATTGGCTATTAAACAAGCGATTTCTCTGTATATGGGACAAAAAACTATATAGTATTTTTCATTTAACTTGTATATATATTATAAAGCTTGTAATCTGCTTTTGTAATGACAAACAATGCGTTTTTTATAGTGTTATTGCGAGTAATGATAGATAAAACTACAAGGGTTGGTCAAAACCTGACAATATTGTATTAGTTTATATAAGAACCAACATAACCGTAAAAAAAAATCACTTTTAAAAAAACTTACAAAAAAATATAAATACTACTATGCATACCAGTGGGCTACCCAGGGGGCAGGGTGGCAAATGCTTCCCAGACAAAAAAAAATTATTTAAGTAGATGTTACAGCAGTAAATCGATAAGTAGTTTACAACGAAAAAACACATAGTATTGTAAATGATACAATATATATACAGTAAAATCGCTATCGATCATCATAGTTTTAATAAATTTAAAAATGATCAATAGGTCAAACCAAATGCAGAAAAAAATTCTTAAATGCAGACATATTTTCTAAAATGACAGTTTTTTTGCTTTAAATGCAGAATTTTTCTGCATTTATGTTTAAGATTTTTACCCATTAAATGTTAAAGACAACAAATTTACAGCGCAAAAACTAGAAACTAAATCTTATACTTGTATTAGATCTTCATATTGAACATATAAAAACGCCTTAAACTATCATTAGCTAAAGAACAAAGCCTTTCAAAGTTAAAAAATGCCTCTTTCGCCGAAACTTTGCAACCAACAATAGCTGCAATGTTATAGACTGGTTTACGACAATTACATTGTAAAGTTTATTACAAAAACCAGCGTTTACTGTAATTTTGAATTTTTTAAATGCAGAATTTTGCAGAATTTTTGTCATAAATGCAGAATTTTGCAGAATTTTTGTCATAAATGCAGAATTTCGCCGATTTTTTCTGCATTTTTGGTTTGCCCTAATGATCAATGATAAAACTTTCCATAAAAAACAATTCCAAAATCAAATGTAAACACTTAACAGTGTAAAAAAAATGCAAATATTAACAATTAAAATTTTATTTGCATCATCTGAACTCACTATATGCTCTTTTTCAAGATAAATTTACCTAAAGATGAATATTACCCATGGATGGAGTTGATCATGGATAGATTTTTAACTGTAGTATATCTTACAAAGATTTGTTTTTGAACTAAATTTATTGTGCTTGATCGTTTTTACTTACTTTTCTCAATACATATATTTTTTTTTTTACAACGCAATAATTGCATAATGACACCTGTAGAAAAGACAGGAGGTTTTATTTGTAATTAATATATAAAATTAGCCTATAAAAATGTAGAAATAAATTTAAAATTTTTTTGATCTACACTTGTTATCTATTCTTAGATATAACTATTTAATACTTTTTAGTTTGTTTATTACATGTTTTTTACTGATATTTGGTAAATTGTTGTTTTATGTAATTAAAATGCACGAAGGCACATTATTTTCGCTTGTATACATAAAAATAATATTTTACTTTTAACCGACGGTACATGATGTATATAAATACGTTTTTTAGATTAAAAAAAGTGTATTTACTTGCAAAAACTTTTTTTTTTTTATTTCCCCCTATCAAAAACGTAAATTTTTTAATTGAACAGTTACTACATCTAAGACATAAAGAAGCTGACAATGCTTTGTATCAATAAAAATATCTTAATCCATGTGAATCTGCTTTTAACCGTCAAAAAAATAGTTTATTAAAATTAAGTTTTCTGTAGTGAATTTCGCTTTTTATTTATAAGTTTTTTTTTTAAGATTTTGCGGCATTTATAGCACATCGTTTATTTTTTACTAAAAAAAGCCTTTATATTTTGTAGTAACATTTGAAAGAGAAAAAAAGAAAATACAAACAGTAATATAAACGACGCAAATGTCTAGCGCATGCAAAGTTATGTTATCCCTATTTGTAAAAAGCCACTTATTTCTTAGTTTCTTGTAGTTTTACATTTTTTTTATTTCATATTGCTTTAGGCAAGATGACAATAATTATACATTTGGTCTGAATTGATGTTTTTTAATGCAATGTTTTGCGATTATTTGCAAAATTATGCGTGTTTGTAAGCCACAAATACATATGAAAAGGGTTATTATTGCCTTAGATATTGTAAATTCTAACCTAATAAAAATTTACAGTGTTTTTGTAGATTTTTGATATTCTGGCCATCTATATACACGTAATAAATTACAAAAAAAAAGTGTTTTTTATTTTAAAAGCTTAGTTCCGTGGCTTATAGAATCTAAAAAAAAAGTTCTCATTGTCACGTTGCAGATTTTGTATTGTTGTCGTAAATACCTTCTTTTCGGGCGTTTTTTACATTTTTGTGCTGTTTTGTAAATGAATTTTTTAGATGTTTCTTACTATTAAAATAAATATGTACAGATAGTATTTATTGATTCTGTATTAATTATAGAATCTAACACTGGACAAAATGCACAACTCTAATGCTGCAAAACCTTGCACTTTAAAGACTAAAATTAAGAATAAATTGTAGCAGGTTGCATAGAACGATAGTTTCAGCAAGGTAGCGTTATATTATTTTATTAGTAGTCATGCCTCTTTTCATTTGTAAACTTTATAGGGAGAAGACAAAAAAAGAAAAACAGTGGTTTTTTAGATATATTACGCCTATGATAGCAACACTCATACATAACTGCAGAAGTTAGTTTAACAACATTTCACTGTAGATGTGGGTTGTGGTATACTAAAAAACTACTTTTTTTATGTCTTTTCTTGTTTTTAAACCTATTAAGGTTTTTGAAAAAATGTATAATTCAAGAAAACTACAATGTGTTAGTTTTCTAAACGTTTTTTATTTAAATACTATGTAATCTATGTACAAATATTTATTTTTTGTCCTCGAAAAAATAGTTAAAATGTAATAAACAGCATGGCAGAATTTTTTAATTGAATTAATTGCATTTGAAAAAGATCAAAAAAAACTTAGTTACGAGACTTATACACTTTTTAAGGTCTTACATTTGCACTTTAAAATAAATTGTTGTGTTTTACACTTAAAAATATCGTTTTTAAAAATATAGTTTATTTTATATTAAAGCTTGAATATAGTATGTAGCTTTTATGTTTTCTTAACATGACAAACATATTTTTTCATATACCGAAAGTGTCTGTATTAAATATTACTTAGAACCTTGATTTTTTATGAGCCGCGACCAAAAAAATTGGTTTTTGTACGCAATCAAAATTCAGAAAATCAAAGGGTTATATAAGAAAAATACAAAAAAAGAATTTGGATGATTGCAAAACAGCCCACTATTTTCTTCTTTTACAAAACAGTTTTTCTATTACCAGAATTGCCACGTGTCCAATGAACACATGTAACAGCTGTTCTTTTAAATTTTTTAATCTATAAAAGTTGTTTTTAATGAAAAGGTGTATGCTCCAAAAAATTTATATGACTAAAAATTTTTTTTGCCTTTTTTTGGTATTACAATTTCGACTAAAGTATGTCAGTTAAACAATTGGCAGGACTTTGCGCATAAACTATTTACTTTTGGTCAGACGAAATCAACACACTTTTGCGTTTGTCGTAATAAACACCATATATTTTTTTATGTAAAAAAAAATTTAGGAAAAAAAAAACTATTTGTTAATAGAAGTATTTTTAAACGAGGTACGGATATAAAAATGTCAAGTGCGTCTAAAAAAACATGAAAAAAACTAGTTTTAACGTGCAAAATTTGCCATAACTGCGTAAAAAAGACCAAGAAAGTGATAAACCATAACTTATACACCTAAGGCGCTCTTTTTGTATACATTCGTATAACAAGGTTTTATTTTTCTGTACAAAATATACTACAAGGCGCCCCAGAACACATTTCAAGATACAATTTTGCACAAACTTGCCAAATCTTTGCTTTTTTTTTGTCTAGTAACATATTAACAATATTTTAGTAGGATGTTCCGAACGGCGAGTATTTGGGATTTTAAGTTAAACCTTTACATATCGAAGAGGCTCAATATATCGTAGTTTTATTTTTGCCTAAAAAAGCGTTTATATAATAATTATATACTTTTTTTAATGATTGTTAATTACATTGTTCCAAATGGATAAAAAAAAATTGACAGTTGTTTCCCTTGATAATAACGCGTACGCATGATATGCAGGTGTAGTGCTTGACCGCACTTTATGAAAATCCCGTTTGAACGGGCACTTCGTCAAAACAGTTTATACCATTTTGATCTTTTTTGGATTTTTACACTTTTTTCTCAAGCAAAAAAGCAAATAAAAAGTATTATACAATACGAAGACAACTTAGAATACAAGTAAAGTATATTTCAGATATACGGTTTATATCAAGATTAAAACCTATACGTCAGATGTATATTTTTTTTGCCTCTCTCAAAATTTTACCATAGAAATTCAACACTTTATTTTACTCATTGTTTACTTTTATTGTATTTTTGTGCATTTTTTGCGATATCAATATTAATTTAATATTAATTGCATTTTACGATACTTGGTTAATAGTTTATTTTCACTGTTATTTTATAAACCATTTTTTGTGAATATAAACACATATCGGGTCTGATCTTTTTTAATGTTAGTATTTTTATATACAATTTTTTTTTATAAATATTAATTTTTTATATAAAAATCTTGAATATAATGCGCAGTGTCGTATAAACCCAGATTTTTAACCAAACAGTTTGTTCTTTGAATAAAATTTTTCAATTTGTAGCGTTTTTGTTACACAACCGTACAGCGTATTATCGCGGAAACACTGCAGTTTTGTTTTTGTATTTCTTTATGAGACCCGCTCTTTGTATGGTTCTAGTTGTAAATATTTAATTTATCTATATTTTACTTTTTTTGCGTTAATAAATTTGATAGATGAAAGTTTTTTATATACGCAAAATATTGTTAAAAACACTGACGGAGGTAATTGATAATCATACAAATCATTTTTAGTATTTAATTATTTTTATGGATTTTTACCACTTTATAAAAAAATCTTTTTTACAAAAAAAGTGTATTCTGGCTAAAAATGGAAACTGGAATTTGTTTTTTTGGGCATCCATTAGAATATTCGCGTCTAAAAAATGATTTTATTTGGTGTTTTGGCATTTAAAAGTATTAAATTACATTAAATTCTTTTACTCTATATTTTTTCGGTCCGTAATTTTTTTAACCTATGTAATTGTTTTAAAATAAATTTTTGCATTACAATTTTTTTTGCCATAAAAAGTAGTTTGTATAATTTCCTTGTCTTTGAAAAAAGTTTATAAGGTTTTTTTTCTGTGTACAAATTTTCGAAATAGAAAACCCCCCCCCCCCCCCCCTCAAAAAAAACCTGCTTACACATTGGCTCTAACATTTTTTGTAAGTTTTTTTTGCTTATTATTCCGTGAGCTTATAAAGATACCTTTAATCAGCATAGAAGATTGGTTTATTTCGATTTTGTATTAACTTAAAGATTTCACTTTTTTACAACCTATTTCGACCGCTCGGTTATTTACTGGAACATGCATTTCTTTAGTTTTTCTTGTACATTTGTGCAAGCCTAAATTAAAAGATGGGGTTTTGTTTGCAGAAACATTTTATATTAAACAAAATATGCACAAAATTTATAGAAAAATTTTTTTTACGAACATTAAAAAGGCAGATACACATTTTGGGGCCCGGGGGCATTTTTTTTTGAGGGTGGGGTTATATTTTTAAAATTTTTTGTGATAGGCAGTGATAAGATCCAAGTTGTGATTTTACTTGCTGCAATCTTAATTATTTGAATAGCAAAATTTAATTGTTAAAAAAACAATTATATTTTTTTGGCGTATTATCATTATAATTTTTAAATGTAAAATGCATAAAATTTCATAAAGGTATAAAAAGAATTTATAGAATTAAACGGCAGCTTACAGTAAAATAACTATAGTTGACAAGTATTTTGCAAAAAGTTAATTGTTAATATAGTTTTCTAAATGTGAAAAAAAAATTACATTTTGTTTTTATACGTTAGACATAACAGTATTATAACTAGGGAAGCAAAAAATATTATTTATTGTTACAAAGTGGTTCAAATAGAGGTTTTGACAATTTTTCACTGAGTATTTCTGTCCAAAATTATAATAAAAAAAAATAACTTTAATAAACTAATAAAAACTTAAATAAACAATAAGAAAAAAATATACACACATGTAATCTAGTAATAATACGCATTTATAATATAATCATTTTTTTTTTTAGTAAGACCAAGAGTCTCACATTGTATTTTGATCGACTATGTAGGTTACAAATTTTCAGTGGCATCCATTCTTGTTTATGTCACTCTATTTATTTACGAAAAAATGCATAGAATGCTACACTTTATACTGTACGTTTTCTGTAGCTAATATACGCCTATTATTATTTTAAAGAATTACTTGTTTTTTTTATGTATTAAAAAGTGTTCTAGAAAACAAATGAAGTTTTTTTAGTAAAAAAAGTCGCATCATTATCAATTAACAGAATACATACTTTTATGAATGTCAAACAAAATAGCTTAAGATATAGTTTCGAATAGAAATATAAAAACTCAAATAGTTTTATTTATGCGTTTTACTATTTTTTAAACGTATTATACTATTAT
>JAQFYM010005007.1:0-14132 GCA_034694785.1 Agrenia bidenticulata
TTCCCTAGTTTTTTCAGAGAAATGTTAACATGAATAATTTCGGAATTTCAGAATTCTTCTCAATTTTGAGGGCCTCATAATAATATCTATTTTTTTATAATCAAAATGTTATCCATATTTTACATTTTGTATATTTTTTTCTTAACAGAAAAATTACAAAAATTACAAAAAAAAATTGTACGTTAAACAAAATAAATTTGTCCTTAAGCATCAGCATTAAGAAAGTGCAGTTATAACAATACTTTTCAGCTAATTATATGAAAATTTACTAATTTTTGATCTTTGAAAGCTTTTTAATCTTTTTTAACAAAAAACTTCTTACTGTTTTACTTTTTTATATACTATTCTTGTAATCAATAATATCGCAGCATATATTTTTTCTTTAATAGACGTAAGTAAGCTTTACGTACACATATTTTTTTTACCATTTGAATTTAAACTTTTCACACTGATTTTTAATATTGTCTTTTTAGGGGGATCAAATTTTTTTATGCCCGGAAATAAAAATTGTTAATAAGAAATTATGTTCGATGTTAGTGGGTGTATTTTTTTTTATATGGTTTAGAACAAAAATTCCATGGTAAAGGTTGCGGTGTTTTTACCATGGTAAAAAATAAATACACAATTTTTTTAATTATTTTTTTAAACATTATTTTCTTGTGACGAGAAATCAGATATAAAAAAGAATTCATGTGTGTAAAATATGAGTGTAACTTTAACTACGGTTTAAAAAAAACCCGCTCGATTGCATACATTTTTCGGATTTTTAACGAAGAAATAATATAAAAGTAAGTTTTTGTTTTTTTTCATGTTTTATTTTTCTTACTGTTCGATTTTTGTCAATATTTTCAACTTTTGCCTCTGTTCTTTCATTTTTCTGTTATTTACATAAAATATTTTTACCATGGTAAAAAAATTTACCATGCATCTAAAATCGAAGGATCAATTAACCATGGTAAGCGATTTACCATGGCAAAAAAAAAAATTAATTTTTTTTTTACCATGGTAAACGACTTCAGGGCAAGGTTGTTACTTTTTTTTTACCATAGTAAAAAAAAACGCACCCTTAGTAAGTCCTTTAAAAAAACAATTATTTATAAATAAAAGATTTATCGGTCTTAATTGCAATGAAATAGCGCTGAAAAAAACTTTACATGATAAAAAACGCCTTTTTTAATAAATTACACTTATAACTTACTTTATTTTATTTTCTGTTTTATACACTAAATTGTTCGGTCTCTATTGCAAATCAATCTAGGAAGAGATGCAATCAACTTGGTAAATGAATTAATTGGTCATTAATAGACTTAAAAGATCATTATTAAGTTTAGGATATCAATTTTCTACAAAAATTCAATAATTTTTGTAAGGGATACAAAAATTAAGGCGTTTTTAAAGCAGGAAGATTACAACAATCGATTGATTTTAATAAATGTAAATAACGTGTTATCAACCTTCATACCCCGGCCTAAGAAATAAAAAGAAAATGTTGACTAGTAGGAGACAATAAACCCATCATCAAGCTATAGTTTTTTCTATTGATAAATCACTTACAAATTAAAATCACATTCCCCTCAGGGTATCGTAACAATATATATTTGTAATATATTTGTAATATAGCGTAAAAATACACAATTACCACTAAAAATATTGTGTAAATTTTGCTATTGCAAACCATATGAATATACACAAGAACATTATCGCTAAACCTTTTTTATTTTAAAAATTAAAATACTTTATAATATTTAGTAGGGTTCGCTTAGTACAGGTACCTGTACAGTGCCGTTTTAAATTATTTGTAAAATTACAGTACAAGTAGTTCGAGGCATTGTAGTAATAAAAAATATTTGCCGCATAAAAAAACGATAAAACACGATTTGTTAATATAATGACAGTAAAAACTTATTATATGGGATAAAGGTATACCACCTTTATTTTTCCATAAAAACTGTATTATTATTATTAAGGGTTCGCTCTAGTAAAATTAACTGTATAAATAGTGAACTTACCGTACTTTACTTTGTAAAAAGTTACAGTAACATGTTATTCGAGGTTTTATCCATTGTCTAAAAACGAACCGGAAGAGAAATAGAAAAAATGAAAAAAACTATATTATATATTTAAATCATTTTCGGCTAAGTTTCTTACAGTTTTAGTTTTTTATGTAACATTTTGCACTTTTCTTACATTATTATTTTTTTTTTAAAAGTATAGATTTATCAATACACAATTTTACAGTTCGTAGCTCATAAAAAGCTATAAAACGCACAAAGGGAATTTTCTTGCTAAAATTTTTATTTTATTTTTGTGTCTAACAAAATGATGATTTTTATTGTTTATACTTTTTAAGCACTATTTAACAATTTTTGCCATGAACTTAGTATCACATAGTAAAGCATAATTAACTTACGTTACACCAGTACTGTACCATACAGGTACTTACGCCAGGTTACTGCACAAGGACGAACTCTAATATTTAGTGATTTTTGTGTTTATTGAACACTTTAAATACAGTTTTGTCTGCATCTTGCATTGAAAAAACACTTATTTATGTTACACGTACAAAAAAAATTTCTTTTTTATGGTGATGCTTTTTTTTGTACATAATAACGTTTTTATATTACGTTATGGGCTTTAAAACCCATAAAGAAACAAAAACTTTTTTCTCTACTTGAATCAGCTAAAATATACTTGTGATTTTTTTATAAATGCAATCACACATTTAAAGAGCCTTATAAACACAAGTTGACTTAAGAGCTATATCTTTTTTTTGATAAAAAAATCACAAAAAGCAAAAATATTTTTTTAGTTAGTTTTAAAAATCTTATCGCGTATAAAAAAAAAAATTCTTAATTTTTTTATTCCCGCTATAATATATTGTTTTAATATGCAGTATATTATTTTTGTAAAAAAAAAAACAAAACAATAAACAAAACGTAATAATGCCATCCCCTACTTATTCCCGTCAAACACATCTGTCAGGTATTTACATCGTACGAAGAAACAATTTTTTTTTATTTTGAGTTGCCATTTTACATTTTATTTTAGTTAAATTACCATTTACATTTCTAAAGATATTAAAAATGTTTTTGGAAGCTTATAAAAAAAATGGAAGTCGGATATCATGAGGCTATGATATTTGGTTGACGTTAACGCCAACTTTTTGCACTTTAAGTCGATGCTTAAAAAAACCATCATCTCCATTTTTTAGCTCTTAAATTAACAATAATCTTATAAAATAAAAAGAGTCGGATGCGAGGGGGCACCAAACGGCATTGCTTTAAGATTGACGGCTTATTGGACATAAAAATATTGCCATGTGACTTTCTTTGTTTAAAAAACAACAAAATAAGGGATCTAGTAGATGCAAGTACATAAAAAGCAGTTTTTTCTAAAAAACATATCAAAAAACAAGACAACCACTTCTTTATAAGTATTTTCGTCAATTTACTATGCCAAATCATACGAAATCCTTTTAACTATTTTGCACGATTTTTTAAAGAGCCGATCTATATAAAGACGCATGAGTAAAATGTTGTTTATGATACTTATTTTACATTATATTAAGTAAAATAAACATAGACACCCTTATTTTTTTTTAGCTTATCTTTTTACACATTTTTTTACATCATCGGATATTTTATCAATAAAAAATAAACACAAAAATAAATGATTACTTTTCTTAATAAAAAGGGCATGGATAAAAGTTTGTTGTGTTTTTTATTGTTACATAACGAAAAATATGGAAGTTTCTTTACTAAGATTAGGATGTGCACCCGTGAGACCTAGTTTTATGTATAAGCAGTGCTCACTTAACCTATTTTATTATATGAATTACTTATTTGAAACTAGCAGACTTCCAAACAAATAAATAAACGATTTTATTGTATTTTGTAGTGAATGTAGCACTTTTCCTACTGGAATATCTGTTCATGGTTACTTTAAGCCTTTAGGAAGCTATGACTTTTAAAAAACCCCAAAAAATATGTAAAACACATGTCTATTGCATGTCTATCTAAGCTTAATATATATGTTCAATGGTACTTAATGTCACTATTAACACGCATTCGCATCGCATTTGTTTGTTATTTATACTTTTTGTATTAGGAATTATACTTAAAATGTTTTTTTGCATTTTTTATTAGTTTCTTACGGATCTAATAGAAAACTTGTTTTACAATCAATTTATTGCAATATTCAAGTATATATTTTATACGGCACATAGAAAAAAATAATTAAATTAATTGTGTTACAATTATGTTTTGTAAAAACGAATATTTAACCAAAATGTTAATAATTTTTCCAATACTATAAATAGTCTTTACAATTATTTTTATTCAAAAATATATGTCAACTAATGTTTTTATAATTTGCGCTGCATACCTAGTCTACGCATTCATTGTATACCTTTTAACGATTTTTTGTTTTTACATTTAAAAAATATAATGATTATACACCTAAAAATTTTTCCTTATTGATGATTCAATAAAGCTCTAACAGCAAATTTTAAAAAGCATATTCACATAAAAATCGAAAACTAGATTTTTTCACTACCTACCACTAAAAAAATTTTGGAAATATAAAAAGGGGTAACCAGAAAAAAAAGTTCCCCGAGCCCCTTAAAGTGTGAATCCGCCACTGAATATTTACAATATCGATCTGCAAATTAAAAAAAAAAATCCATCAATTCTTCTTATCCTAAAATTGTGATTTTGATTGGACTAATCAAATAATGCTCTATTTGAAAATAATATAAATATATATAACTATGACAATTATCCGTTTTATTTTTTTGTGGAAAATCATTTATTGTGCCGGCTTCTGTGAGTCTGAATTATATTCTATTGAAGAAGAAAGTGAATCTATCGATTCATCGGGGGTTCTAGGGTTTGAAAATATCGATCTTGGAATGCTTTCTTACTCATCAAACAATAGAGTCGATGAAGTATCATTATACTGTGGGCTGATTCGATATCTTGGTAAAGAGAAGATGTTTAAAAAATTATCGGCTAATGAAATCGCTATTGAAATGGAAAAATTGAAAAATAGTGATACCCTTGAGGGATCACATGATATCTTACGGCCTGTGCTATCAACTCAGATGCTAAAAACACAAGATTATCTTGGTTATGGAGATGAAGTACGATTAAACCCCGATAATTTGAACAATGAAAATTCAGTTACAAATCCGAAATCCATGGAAAGCTCTTTCCCATCGAAAGAAAGCACAGCCGACACTTTTACAGTGATTGTAATACAAGGTGAACGGGTGACGACATTACCATATGCTACCTCCGAAGGAATAAAAGCAAATCTTGATCTAAACATGCGGAAAATAGGGCATGTTTGGGGACGCATGTGAATAAAAATCACATTTTTGCATGTTACTACACTTCAAAGCCAATCAAAAAAACATACACCTTTAATGGGACTGTATAAGAAAATTTATTATTTATTAAGTAAATTTTAGGGCTTAAATCTTGTTTTCTTGTAAAAAAACATTTTTTTTTAAAACTTTACATCGAACGGAATATTTATAAAAAATAATACAAATAGAGACATTTTTAACCTTTTATTATATGCATAGTTTTTTTAACATTTTATGCATTCTGTTAAGATATTATAAATCAAAGGTACCAAAGCTTGCGCATATCTAGGTTAAATATGAATTAGAAAAAATACCATTATGTAACTTTTAAACAGCAACCGCATTGAAGGGGGTCGATATATCCTGATAATTTTTTTAAAAGAAAAAAATATAAAACGTTAATGATGTATATTATCAAAATTTTCACCACAAAAAAATAAATTAAGACTTTTTTATATACAAATTGAACCCCCTCTCTTTTATTTATATATCGTTTTTTTAAAAAATAATGTACACCCCTTTTTTATTGACATACAATATGTAACAAAATTAGGCAAAAAAACATTTACATGTTTTTAAAAATACTTGATAAGTATTCCGTCCAAAAATGCAAAATAAACGAAAAAAAATGCTTAAATTCATATTTTGGCTGCAAAAAACTGCATTTTTCCTGTTTTCACTTTGGTGACAGAAAACATGAATTATCAGCAAAAAAATCCTATTTGAATATTTTAAATTGCAGAATAATTACAAACTAGAGATTTATATCCATTACCTGTTTTTTACTAAATATCTAACTGAAAAAATGGTAAATTGCTGTAAAAACCGCATTCAAAATATAAATAAACGTCATTTTAACGCAAACTGTCGTGGGCAACCTAATGATGTATTCAAAGGAATGCATGTAACTATTGTATTTTTTATTTTATTGTTTGTCTAAGCTAACAATAAAAATATTGTCAGAATAACAATATATTGTTATATATTTTTGTTGGGCAATTATCGAGATATATTGTATATTCATGGCAAAAAAAACATTTTTTGAGCATAAATGCAATAAAAATACATATGTGTAGATTTTGACTTTTAAAATGCAAAATTAATTAGTAAAATTGCAGGGGTCTTTATAATCTATATTTATGAATTACGTTTTGTATTTTTCACAAAACATAGAATCTTTTGTATCCAAAAAAAACGCATCGATGAATATATTATTGTTAAAAAAGCAGCTAATGTTATTTTAACGAGTTTTTGTCGTAAAAATGTGTTTTTTATAGTAAAAAATGTAAATTTATAAATAATAAATATGTTGTAATTATGTATGCATGGCATATAACAAAAACTTGATGTTTGTGTTATCGATGTGGCTTCTTCATTTTAGGTACAATAATAAAAAATATTGTTAAATTGACAATAAATATATTGTTGGGTTATAATAACAATATATTGTAGTGTCAATATATTGTTTATGATCACTGATTTAAACGATTTTATCACTACATGTAAAACACACGAAAGGCAGGAACGGAGTATAAGAGGAGCACTGGGGGCATGATCGACGGGAGCCGGCTTAATGGGTCCCAAAAATTATTTTACTGAAACTTAATTTTTGCTTTTAAAAACAAAAACATATAGAGACTTATGTCATGCAAGTGCGTAAACAACTGTTACAATCTAGCAAGGTACATCAATATTTAAACATAGAAGTCATTTTTTTAAGTTTTTTTTTGACTTTTTTACGCAAAATTTTGGCAAAATATTTAAAACTTAACTGATAGAACTTGTACACTGACGTCTTCTAAATAGTTCGTGTTCTCAACAAAACATCTATTTCATTACACTGTAAAAAAAAATATAATTAGCATATAAACATTTGCGCAATTATATTTTTATAACTAATATTTATACATCTTTGTACGCAGTATTCGAGTTCATATCAGAAAAAACAACTTAAAAGGATTTCTGTATTGTTCTGAAAAATAAACAAGATGGATAATCTTTTTTGCAATTTTAATATAAACAAAAACAAGTAATGTACCTTTTAAAACTCAGATACATAATATGCAAATTAAAATTTTATTTGGTAAGCCATCATTGCTCATTGGAATTTTTTACTTTTATGGTTCACTCCGTTGCAGTTTATAAACCATAAAAAATAGAAACCGGATATTTATTATGATCATTTATCTGTGTTATTTACATAGAATGTTTAAAAAAACGTTTGCCATTTTTAATTTTTTTTTTCTGGAAGCTATACATTTTTAAAAAAAACTGGTAAAAAACACGTGATAATGGCAAGTCTATCTTATTCTGTGTTTTATTTTTATTGCAAATATCTTCTACATTACAAATTGTGTAAATCTAGATTTTCTGCACACTTTTTAAAGTAGAAATGGCTTTGAAAGTTTTCTTTTTAAATTATTATGGGGGGGGGGGGTTTGTTTGAACAAAAATAGAAAACTAGTAAGAAAATCATTAAAATGCTACATATAAAAACATTTTGTATGGCATAAAAAGAATTTGTAATAATTGTGTGAGAATTTTGTTTTCTAAACTAAATATGTAACTTAAATCCCAATAATTTTCATAAGTTTTAAATAATCTTTAAAAATATTTTTTTTTGCAAAAATTTTTATCAACTTTAGTTTTTTTTTGTGTCACTAGGCATGTTCAGGGCTGATATGCTAGAGGGGCTCAGGGGGGGGGGCTCTAGCAACCCCTAGATTTTTGTCCCTGTCTGCAGGGGGGATAAGACCCCCACAGAATTTCATGACTCTTAACCCTTTAGTTGTTTCTTTATATTTTTGCAACCCATATATTCTAAAATTTTAGAATTTGGAAATTGCCCCTAATCCTGTTCGAAATATCTATGCAAAGAACTCACACTAAACATTGAACGCTTATAAAACACAAATATAATAAATAAAGTACGTATTAAAATTACATATATGTACAAATGAACAAATAAAATGTTGCACGAAAAGCAATTATATAGGTACAAAGCACACAAAGGCTTGTTTATACACCCACATAGCATTGCCGCTTATCTAACAGGGGAAAATAAAAATCAAACAAAAGTGTATTGGTTGGCTTACATGTTTGTGAATGTCATTTACAGGTGAATTATATACCGTACAGTTCCGATAGTAAGCAACGGTATCGATTTTTTGATAAAGTGTGCAAACTCGTCTTTACATGTTTTTATATAATTTAAGACAACAATATTTTGCCGATCAGATTGCTTACTTTCGGGACTGTACGGTAGTATAATAAAGAATAAAAAAATAAAAATAAAAACATAAATTGTTTATTTACTATGTTATTATTTACATAAATCTTTTTTTTTAGTTTTACTGCTTTTCTAATATTTTAGTAAGTATGTTGACATAAATTCCCGAGGTAACATAAATAAAAACCCATAGAATTATTATATAAGGTTAAATATCCTAAACGCTTTACATAACTTGCTAAATGATATAGCCGATACTTGTTTTTTATTGTGTATATAAATTTTAAGCTATTATAATATCAGCTTTAGAAATTGATTATAATATCGTATTACTTTAGTTACATACGCCTTTTATCGCGACTAATACATCTTTGATTTGCTTAAACTGCAAACACGAAACACCAGATATCATGGGCGTAGCATAAGGGGGGACAAGAAGGCGAAAACCCATCATCCGATTTTTTTTTCATGCCTGAATTTAAGGCGGGTCTAAATTTGTTCAAAAAAATTGAGCAACCCCCCCACCCCCTTGATAATTTTTTTTCTTTAAAACATATAGAAAATATTTTTTTTATGATCACATAATTCACGAGATTCATTTTTTAGCCCACATTTTATAATAACCCCCTACTTAATAAATCCTGCCTACGCCCCTGCTAACTATTTGTTTGTAATTTCTGCTTTTATTTGGGGAGGAGGCTTATTATTATGCTAGTTTTGCCGTATTCTTGTACAAGGTACTAACTAAGGACCAGAAAACACGTAAAAATAAATATATCGAACCAAACTGTTGCCATGCTTTACGGTTTTATCAAGCATCAAGTCATACCCTTATATGATTTATTAAATGTAAAACGAAGTAGTATAAAATAAAAGTATGCAAAAATTTTAACTTATTTTATTATTGATAGCTTTTGTAGGACTTTTTTACGCATAAATACTCCTCACAGGTTTCGCACATTATAACTGTCGTCGATGCCCGACAAAATGCACAGATCTTTCTTTTTTCTGTCCATACTGGTAAAAGTTTCTCATTAGTGGATTTAATTCTTTTTCACTACCTTCAAAATAACTAAATGCTTTTATGAGAAATTCAATTATGTATATCTTTTATGCTACTGATTTATTGTATAAAATAAATGCATTGTTTTTAATGCCCTTGAGAAAATAAATTCCATATTTTAATGGCCATCTTCTTGTTATTCTTAGTTCTTCATAGTTAGACAAAGCCATGTCTATTAGGTCTGTTCCTCCCATCGATTTATTTTAATCTACGATTCATTCCGGTTTTCTTTTTGTTAAATTTAGGTTTTTTTGATCATACTGGACAGAATCATACATTTTTGTTAGTAATTGAACAATTATTTCTATCAATATATCCATAAATGGTTACTTTTCCCGTTTGGGCTATAACATACTCATATTTTTTAATTTATTACATATTATTTTAAAATTTCGCGGCCTACCTCTGTTGTATCTAAGCGTCTCGATAAGATAAATTTTTGTGTTGGTATAATAATTCCGCATGTTTGAAACTTGTGTAAAAAAGATCGGTATACACTATTAGCATATTGTTAAATAATTTTTTAAAGATTGGTGCAAATATCAAAAATTATCGATTTCCTGTACATATATACATATCATACAAAGACCGACATTGATTCGTTAAGTGTGTATATTTTCATGCCCCTGTCGTTATTTTTCATCGAGGCAAAAGCAGGATTTTTCAAATTTTCTCAAAACGGCATTATGCTTTTATCAATATAAAGGTTCCGGGAAGGTTCGTATACTTTTCTTGTTAAATAAAAGATAAAATTGGCGCATTTTTTTTGTTTTACTACCTTATTTTCTATAAAATCTTTCTTTCCTAAAATAGTAAATATCTGGTTAGTTGCAAATAATCTTACATAAGGCATCAAAACAAAGACATTTTTCTGTCTTAAAATAGATATTTGCATACATATGATACGTTGCATATTGACTTAAGCATTAAATTTATATATAAATCCCAATGTAAGAAAACAATTCATTTTTATTTAATTCATTTTTGTTTTTAAAATCGGTCTCATCACTTTCTTCACTATCATCACCTGCTATATTTTCTTCAGTAAAATTATCGTTGTAGTTAGGCAATGTATCAATTGCGAAAATTTGATCATTGTAAAATCCTCTAAATTAAAATCAAACAAATTACACATGGATAAAAGGCACTATGAATACTTAAGTTTGTTATATTATTAGCTTTTTTTTTTGTACTTTTAGGTGTTAATAAATTGCTTTTTAGTGTGTATCTCTTTTTCCCCTGATCTTTTTTTTACATTTTCTTATCGAAATATCTCTTATTCCTGTGTTATCAATATTTTCTCTGATTTCGTCCGCATTTCTAATTGATATATGAATTGTGTTATCTGTAACTTTCTCTTGATCTGCCGCTTCATTCGTGCATATTCTACTCTTGTGTATTGTACTTACTAGCTTGTTTTTCTAATCTCATTTTTTCGTTCTAAAGTCAAATTTATTTATTTTAGCATGCAGTTACATGCATGAGTGTCAAAAAGAAATTTAGAATATCGGTAACTTTCTCAAACTCCATATTCATTTTACTTTTGTTGCCACAAAATTCCTCGACCCAGAACGAGAAAGCCTCTTTATATTTACATTCGTCATTGTATAATTACTTGATGCTTGGTTCATCGACGGCATACTCGGAGTCAATACATTGTTCTTATCAGTGCTTTTCGACTCATCCTGCTTGTTTTGGTTTGCTTTAAATTTCTTTGTCATAATTAGATGGGGTGTAAAATTTCAAACGAAAAGCATTTGGTGACAAACAAAATATTGCAAAAAAGCAATTAAGGAAAAAATCAAAACCATTTTGTGCCAATTAAAATTTTACAAAAAAGCAACTAAAGGGTTAATGACGCGTATACGCACAGACAAAAGGTATATTCGGTACAATTACGCGTATACGCGCAGAAATTGAGGGCTGCATTTTCAAAAATGCGCGTATACGCGTCATGAAAAAAAATTAGTATATTGCAAACAATTTATGTTAAAATTTGGATTAATTTTTTTATTAGTGACTATGACATTATTTGTGAAGTTGTTTTTAACATAAATTTCCTGGTAAAAAATATTGCATACAAATCAGTGGCGTATCCAGGATTTTTTTACGGGGGTTTTGATGTCAAAAAGTATAATAATTTAGTATTCCGACAGCTTCCCTCCTTTTAAAAAATTCTTATAATATTTTTTTATTAGCAAAAATATTTAACGCGGGGGTTATAGAGCATAAATTTTGATACAAGAATCTTTAACATTGTAATCAGGGCATGTTTTTTTTTTGCTGGGAGAGGTTGACATCCCCAACCCCTGCTGGATACGCCACTGATACATTATATTTTGGTATAATTGCTAATTTTGACAGATTACAACGCATTTAAAACAAATCTTAGTCTTTATGTATACTATCACAAAATATTACTGTACACCAATTTGCATACTTTTCTTACACCAAAGTCGAACAGAGTATTATTAAGCACTACAAAGGTTTTGAAATTTAGTTTTTAAAAAAAACTGCCATTTATTAAACTCGGGGCATAACAGGGCTGGCGATTCAATACATATTTCACTAGTCACATATTTGTGTGCTTTATAAGCTAATTTAAATCATAGAAAATTTATTATCATTTTACTTGTTTCTATTGGTATACAAAAAACAAAACCATTTTTATCTTTACTTTGCTTGTATTCAAATTTGGGTATTTCTTGTACAAAGGCATACGCATATTAACAATTTTTTAACCTTAAAAAATTATAAATCTAAAAACTGAACTTACTAGCGGTAATAGCAAACATACAGCTACATTTTTGGCTGAAAAACTTTATGAATGGTGGTCAATTTATTTAAGATATAAATTAAATAAAAAAATACTGCCTTTTTCTTTAGAATACAATGACACTTATCGGCAGAAAAAAAATAAGGTAATTAAAAACATATGTATATTCAATATAAAATCTAAATGGTTTTACAAAATGCGTATAATAAAACTTAAAAATACAATATCAAACGAAAAAACAAGTTTAAGCAAATATTTCTATTTCTATTAATTTTGTTTTGTTTTTGTATTTGTATTTGTTTATATTAAAAGTAATGTTATAGCAATTAAAAAACAAAAAGATATGCCCCAGTTGTGCGCAATTTTAAATAAAAATATTAGAAGTTTTTATAAACAAGGCGTAACTTTTTTATATTTTGTTTATTTTCTATTATTGATTTTTTAAAATCACATATGAATATGAATATAGTTATCAAAAGATTATAGCACAATACACAACAATACTCTGTCTAGTTCTACCGTTTACAATGATACATGACAAAAACACGATCATTATAACAAATATATAACACCGTTTTAAATCGGTTTTACCATTACTTTTATTTATTGACCTCTAGATGCTTACTCAAAATATAGCGTAGTCAAGAGAACTTGTCTTGCGGTTAATAGTTAAATATATCTGTACAATACAGATTATATCATGCTTCCTTATAACAAATAAAACATTTTATTATTTTTTTTATTTGAAATATGCAGATTCTTTTAATAGATTACAAAATAAGGGCACATATTTGCGCGTAAACGGAACATTATTATACAAAAACTCGAGAAAAAAATAATGAGTTTCTGAACATTAATAACGCAGAAAAAATCAAAAAAATGGGCTTTTAGCTCATAATGTATAGCTGTCGACTAAGGTTCCTACCCAAGTTCTAATGGAATCTTCGAGTTGTTCGCATTTTTGGCCGTAAATTTATAACAGTTAGAATGATCGTTTGGCGTGAGAAAACATAAAAAAAATGCTTTTTAAGTGATGTCTGTTGTACCGTATGTATTTATTTTATAGATAATATTAGATCTAGATTAAAATAAAACAAAGTCACAGTTAATGTATCATTGTTATTATATTAGCAAATGTAGTCTATGAATTTAACAACAATGCGTATTTTGGCATTTTTATTTACAAGATAGCTTGATGTGTGCGCTAATATGTTTGACTAACATAAATTTGTATGCGAACCATATAAAATACTGTTATTTTTTTATAGTACATATTATAAGCTTCTTACCCTATAAAATCGCAAAGCTTTTGCTTTTTTTCGCATTAATGAGTACAGTTGTTTTTTTTTAAAATTGCTGGCCTCACTGCCTTTCTTTCTGTCGAGCAAGTATGATAGTGTTTTAACACAAAAAACTAAAAAACTTCTTTTATACTGCTATAAGCCGTTATTTTTGCAGGAATCCACTTTTTTTTGACTTTGGACTTTTGGAGTTGCAAATTCGTACAAAATTATGTTGTAAAAATATCCGGCTTCCTTAATTCAGGGTAAAAAACAATTTGAAAAGGTAGGATGGTACTACCTTTGTTTTTTAGGGTACGTAGCAATGCTGTTTAGCATTTTTTTTAGGATTTGTTCTTTGTGGTTGCATTATCATTATGATTTTTTTATAAAACTTTTGGCAAAGTTTTGTTTTA
>JAQFYM010005008.1:0-14120 GCA_034694785.1 Agrenia bidenticulata
AAGCCCCCACCTGCCCCCCATCGCTACGCCACTGGAGGAAAACAAAAAAAAAACTTTTTTTTGTTGCATTTATAGTTTATATATTGTTTGAATTTGTATCAGCATATTATATATATTGAGGTTTATTATAGATTATTTTAATAATTTCAATTACTATATGAAAATGAGCATTAAAATTTTAAAACAAAAAAAGCTACATACCTAGCAAAAAAAAAACGTAAAAAAAAGCTGCATTGGTCACATAAAAAACGCAATAAAATATATGGTCAAAAAATTGCAAAGTTTTGCTCTTGTTTTAATGCTAGAAAAAATTTGCATAGACCAATGCGAAACATACCCCGATAATAAATTTATCCTTTCATGATTTATATACTTCTTATAATTATCTCTGCTGTTCTATAAATATCAAAACATATGATAAGTATTCAGAACAAAAACATTTAAATGAAGGAATGATCAAAGCACATATTTTTCACAAAAAAACTATAAAGATGGGGCCCCCTTTAAAAAAAATGCCCTTCGGGCCCCCAAATTTGTTAGTCCGCCCCTGCTTAAGAGCTTGAATTACCTTACAAATAAAGAAGTTTCAGCTTCGTTTTTTGAAAGGCATAAGCATGTAATAAAAAAATATAAAAAAAACCCTTTGAATTTTTATTTTGTTTTTTAAATTTAATTTTAATTTTTTTTACTTCATATTTCTTTCCAACGCGGTAGATTTTACTATTTAATCTATGATATGTAGAGTCTTCATACCATTAAAAATACAATTATAATAGATAAGTTCCTTACTTTAATATAAATTAAATATATTATTATGGTTTTTTTCATTCCACATGTCATATATGGGAGATTGCGAACAACTTGTGGCATTTACACTCTTAGTTTGCTTGATAATGCTTTTGGGTGCGTTATATGAGGAGTATATTTATACCAACATTATAAATGATACAGTGCCATTAACAGAGGATTTCACTGATATGGCCCAAAATGCTTTCGTCGTTGTCCGTAATAGACGGGACATTGATTCAATGCAGTCTTATATCAATTAAATTATTTATAGTGATTTTGTTTTATTATATGACGCTTTAAATTGGTATACTAACCAAATTTTATATGTGTTTAGCATTATAGATCGGGCCACCATTTATAGTTTTGGAAAAAAAATGTTTTTTCAGTGCACGGAAAACGTCGCCTATTATATCCATAGTATGTCTATATGTTTAAACTATCAAGACCTAAATGAATAGTATTAAAAAACATGATTAATGGATTTAAGTACGGGGTGCTACAAAAGCTACTCCAAAAAAACTTATAAACATGCCTAGCGGTGTTTATATTACCGTAATCATTACAGTAAATATATATTTGGTTTCTAGGTGCTTAATCTGTGACAACAATCTAGTATAAATCTAACCGAAAACGCAAGTGCTCATTAAAACCCATAGATCAATAACTTTTACCCTGAAACATAAAAGACATTCTGTTATTGTAAAGTTAAATACAATAGTTCCAAAAAAGAGGCTTTTAAATATGAGGTTTTAAATAAAGTGTTCAAAAAAAGATTTTGTAATTCAGTAGGGGTATAAACATATACCAAAAGAAAAATCTAATTAAAAAATTTGTCTAGTAAATTATTTAAAATAAAAAAATATTCTTTTTATTTTTCGGATTTATTTAATTTTAGGACAATTTATTTATGCAGACTATATTTTCGTACCATTCTGTTATTGATTATAAGGATGTTTGAAATCCTTTAAACTGGCTCCACCTTTTTTGTGTACCTCTTTTATTTGTACAAACACTTACCTGTTAGTATTATATATATATAAATATATCGAATTATCGTATTTTCAGTCTTTTATTAGATTTTTGAAAAAAAGATCTTTTAAACATCAAATGGTAAGCAGTATCTAGTTGCCTTACAAAACAGCCTATTTTTGCTTAAATTCCACCTTGTTAAACTAAAGTTAATATATTAAGATTTAAATTATATAAATATTTCAAATACCCAATTGTTATTATTTTACATCCTTTATTTTTAATTAAAGGCGCTCCATAGATCTGAGTCACTTGGTTCCACCATCTGATTTGATTTTGTAATATTTTTTCTTTGCTTCTTTATTTTTTTGTTATCTTGTTGCAATAAATATATTCTTTCTTCCAAATCTTTTCTTTCTCTAGTGAATTTTTTCATTTCCAATGTAAATGCGTTTTGATAGTGTTCATAGACGTTAAGTATCTTTGAGAATATGCTCATTCCTTTAATATTATTAATTTCGTAGATTACAGTATTACAGATTTCTTGTACCTGTCCAATGCAATTACGGAGTGTATTTTTTAGATTTTTCTGATTTATCTTATTAGCGTATATTTCTTCCTTAAGTGCTTCAATCTGTTTGAATTGATCTTCATTTAAATTCACAATCTTTTGATTTTCTTTCATAGCTACAATCTTTTGGTCTTCTAATATTTTTATTTTAACATCTCTTTCATTTAATTCTGTCTTAAGATTATTATTAGCGAGTATATATAATTCCATTTTTGTTAGGTCAGATTGCAGTGACTTATTTATCTGAACTATATTATCAAATTCGATCATCTTGTTGTGATACAGTTCAAGTTGTTGATTTTTTGAATTAATGGCCCTTATAAAATCATCCTCTTTTAGCTTGAAGTGCTCCATATTCGCAGTATTAATTCTGTTATTTTCGCTTATGATGCCTGTAAGGTGCTTATTTTCTGTTTCAAGTGCACATATCAATTCTTTCATAATGCTTAGTTTGCTTTCTAATTTTCCCTTTTGATCTTTTATTTTCTCTAATTCTATATTGACTGTATCCAGTTCCTCCTGGCATCTTTTAATCGATTCGATATTAGCATTTGTTATTTTATTTTTGTCATCTTGGATCTCTATGATTTGATTTCTTAATTTTAGTATTTTTTTCTCTCTTTGATCTATTAATGTATTGATATGCTCCTTGCAATTCTCAACTTCCGCGGTCATATATAATATTGTGTCTTTCATAATCTTTTGTTCGCTTTTTATATTACAATTTTTTAGAACCTTTTCAAACAATTGCCTGTATTTATTTTGTTCCATTAAGACCATTTCTCTGTATTCCATGCTTTCCCTCTCCGCTGTATGTATTTTTAGATTTAATTCGGTTTTTTCATCATTTAGAACTTTAAATTCTCTTTCCAAATTTCTTGATAGTTCTACAATTTTACTAAATATGGAGCAATCTAACCTTGAGCTGATTTTTGAATCATTAATACTATAAGCTTCCGGCTTACTTCTTTTCACAATGGGCAGTTCTACTCTCTTTACTCCTTTTAAAATATTCGAAAATTTATATTGCTTTCGGTGTTTAATTTCCAATGATTGTTCTGTTGCTTTATCATGTATTTTGTCGACAACATTATTAGGGGTGCGATTATAAATATGCATGTTATCCTTACTATCAAATGAGGGTCTCCTGAATTCTTCTTCTGCTGGTTTAGATTCACAATTATTTTCAAAGCTTATCTTAAAACTTTTGCTAATTTTCTTTTCTTTATGTTCATCATTGTTATTCATCTTGTAAGGAGATGTCATTTTTGTGTCCTGGTGCTTTTCATATGATCTTTTAGTTTCTTTAATCAGTGTAATATCTTTTTCATGCAGAAGTGTCTCTAAGGCTAGATTGTGTCCTGTGTTTGGATCATTGTTTTTATTGTCGTCGCTCCTGGTCTCGTTGAATGTACACTCCTTATAGTTCCCTATATCAGAGAGCAATGAATCTATTTCGTCACATATATCTACATTATTCGTGTTGGTTTTATAGTCATCGATGGCATCAATGTTCAGAGACTTCGTTTGAAATGGTTTGGAAAATGAAAATAACGGCTTCTCTCTCATTTATGCATTTTCAAATGATTTTTTATTAAAATGATGCTATGAAATTAAAGAAACGCATAAACAAAAATTGAAAGCTTTATTTCAAGATTTTCTTTGGTCTTTAAAAAAAAATCATTCAAAGCAAATTTAAACTATGTTTACGCGTAGAAATGCCTTTTTAGACCATTTTTGATATTCAACCCATTGATATTTATCATAAACTAAGTAGGAATTAGCATTTACATATGCTTATATAAGTTTCAAAATTTGCTTTATAATTGCTTGCTATGTGATATAAATTTTTGCAACTATCCCTGCTTTTTCAGTAATATTTATAATTTGTAACAAAATCGTTTTGATTTAGACAAAATTTAGGGCCTGTCTGATTCATTATTTGTGTTTGTGTTTATTATCAAAAACGTGTATGCGCCAAAATTGTTATTACTTTTTCAAGTATTTAAACAAATGCTTACGGTTGCTCAATTACGTGTGTCTTTTACGTTAAATCAGACAAAAAATTGAGCACGCAAAAACAACCGGGTCTTTTTGAAATTGAATGCCCGATGCTCAGTTTGCTTATCGTAAGGAGCGTCTTTTAAATAAAAAACAAAAAAAACATTTTTATTTATGAACAAAAAATTGAAAACATTGCAGTGAACTTATTCTTTTAAATTTTAACTATGGTCTTTAAAAATGCCCCTAAGACCCGAAATACGCATATTTTATTGCTAAAAATAGCAAAAAATATTGCTTCAAGACGAAAAAAAGAGTAATGGAAATTAAAAATGGGGTTAGGTAATTCATGAAATTTAGGCGTCAAAAGGAAATAACCCACAAAAAAGTTTTTAATCTAGCCCAACACATGTTAATTCTTTTTAAAAACGAATCAGTCAAATAAATATTATCCTATAATTTCTTTAAGTATATTGACGATTTATATATTATATGGTGCTTATTACACATTGTAATATTTTTTAAAATCTTAAAAAGTGATTTTGGGTTTTATGCAACCATAGCATCATTATATATATAATGATTGGTATGTATTTATTCAATGGTTAAATGGACAACCTCAAATTTATAGTTTAAGTATTTAAGCGCACTTTAAATGTTTTAAACTAACAAGGATGTAAAATAAAAAATTTTAGTAAAAAATAAATCTACTTGTTCTTTTCTAAAAAATTACATTACCTTTTATAATAAAAAAAAACTTATATAAGACTTAATACACTATTTTAGCTTTTTTATGGCAATATTTTGTAAGATTATACACAAAAAACGTATAAAATATAACTCTTGTTGCACATATGCAAAAAAAATAGACAAGGCATCTTCCTGTTCTATAATTTTGATGTAAACACGTAAAAAAGTTGTTATTATAAGAAAAATGTGATTTTTTACGACACCGTTGTTTGTGTAAAAATGTGATCTTGAAGATTAATAACGGTATTTATAAACTCTTTAGCATATACTTTTCTTCGTATTAACTTTGATTTTTGTCTTTTCTTTAACTCATGATTACTTTTCAGTTTAATTTTAATTTTATACTACGTCGCGATTTTATGTGTTTTATTTGTTTGTGTAGAAGGAAAAGAATCAGTTTATCTCATACATAAAAAGTAATCCTTTGTAAAGTTCATTCTCGGAAAGCAATGCGAGTCCTTAAAAATTCAAAGAAATAAACGAATTAAATTCTGTTGATTACAAGTTTTAACTTGCCATAAACATCTAAAATAGTGGTTATGAAATGTAACCTTTAATAGACATAATAAGCTCGAATGTGCTTATTACGTAATTATTGTTATATATTGAATTCCTAAAAACACGTAAAACGACGTAAACGTTTTTGAGATGGCAATAATATGCACCTTGCTCTTTTTTGAGCATTTATGAGCACATACACGACACAAAAATTTTTTTAGGCACTGTGCACATAAACAGTTTTAAAAGCATTTTTTTACACTAAAAAAACAAAAAAATGCGCAGTAAAGACAATGCTAAGTCGTAGATAATCAAAAAAAGCGTTTTTGGTACTAAAAATACACGAGAAAAAAGCAAATTCTAAAATTAGATTACACAATGCAAAATTAGATCGGTGTAGACAATTTGTATGCAAATACCACATGAATTTACTTTTTTTACATGTTTTAATGATTACTGTGTTTTTTAAGATATTACTAAGATTATTGTTTCTAAAAAAATATATCGAAAAAACATATTTTAAGTATTAATCAGAAACAGTTTACTTTTTAACTGCAAAATAACTTTACTTTATTTAAAGCTTATTTGACAAAAATTTTAGGGGTATATGTAAATAACATATGATTTAGTTATGTTTATTGCATAATATTTGCACAAGAGAATTTTTTTACCAAGAATTAAGCTTAAACACCTGGTAAAACGTTTTTTAACAAATTTCTAGTTTTGATATGTAGTTATACATAATACAAGATTTTTTGGGTTTAAGGATTTGTTCTTTCGGCAAACAAATATGATTGCCCGCGCCTGGTTCCCGGCTATATACCGATTTTTTTAAATTGTGTATTATTGTTGTTACAATATAAATTTACATCGTATGTCTGGTTTTAGTGCGGTTCCATCGATTTGTGCACAGAAATCCACACAAATAAAATTTTATTAAAGGTAATTTCAGGCATAAACGGTTATAGGTGAAATATCACGCCTATAGAATATAACACTATAGAAAAAAGCCTATATTTATGTTTAATGTAAGCGCAATTATTTATAAAGGATTGGGTTTGCACCTATTTGCGCACTTATTATCCGTATAAAAGTACATACTACTATTAAGGCTGGATTTATTGACATGAATGGGTAGACATTTACACTGTTTAACTACGACAATTTAACGAGTTCCAACCCATTCAATTTTTCATAATTAAAAAAATTATAAAAAATAGGGTTCCATAAATTCATGAACACATAAAATTTATAAAATAAAAAAATTGGCTTTTTAAACAAAGATGCAAAATGCAAAAATCAGAGGTTTGGAATTTTTTGTCAAATTAACAAAGAACAAGTTTTTAGTATAGACAGCAATGAAAGAAAAAATCACTCGAAATAAGTAGATTATTTTGGGAGGCCATGCTCGCAATTGTTTTTTCTTTTGTATATTAGCCAACTTTTTTTTTCTAAAAAATGATTGCCATTTCCGTGGTCATTTTAAACTACAGGCGTGTATTTTTTCAACCACGGGGTTTTTCAAAAACGTTTTTTTTTTCCTAGAAGTGTTTCTTTGCAACGTTTTTTAAAAAAACTTTTGTCTTTTGTACGCAAAAAACGTTTTTATACACAATTTTGCAAAACGCCGTACTTTAAAACGGCTTTTTGTCTTTTAGCAAGCAAAAAAGCTTTGCCAAGCATTTCTAAGAGACACCTTTAGTAACGGGGCACTTTTCTTCGTTGCAAAAGCTTTTTTTTACTGTTTTTTCATAAAAACAATAGTAAACCTTTTTAAATAAAAAAAGTTGCATAGAATAGTTTCTTACATACTCCATACACGTTTCTGCGTTGCCAACACTTTAGCTGTAAGTAAAAATATGTATAGCACATGTTTTTAGAACAAATATTCTTTCTTTTTGGGTCTAAGGATAGAAAATACTGTAAATAAACAGAAATATTACATGTAAAACAAAATAAAGATTTTTTTGTAAAGTAAAAAATTTATAACTAGATTAAAACTAATTAAACGAATTAAAAATTACAAAGCATAAAAAGAAACACACTAAAACAATAACAACAACAACAAAAATCTGATTTTTTTAGACTGTAATATATAAAAAAAAACTGTATACGTATATACAAGTTTATAATTTCAAAAAAGTTTTAAACATAAAATTAAACTCTTTTTGAAAAAAGACACGGCATGAAAAATAGTTTTCGGTATAAACTTTTTTTGAAAAAAGAAAAGTTTTTGTAGTTTTTTATAAAACGGGTTTCTAACTTTTTATAAAACGTTTTTGTAACTTTTTATAAACCTATTTTGTAACTGCTTTTAAAACTTTTTTGTAACTTTTTATTTTTTTAACAAAAAGACATGCATTTTTTTTGTGCAAATCTGTTCAAAAAAGTTTTAAAAAAAGACAAAAACGATTTTTGATATAATTGTTTTTAGGTCTAAAAAATTTTTTATAAGTAAAAAAAGAAATTCATAGGTTTACTTGTCATAATCAGAAAATAACTTATTGATTTTATAAACTTCTAAAAAAAAACCCCGGAATATTGACATCCATGTTATTAAAATGAATATATATAACACTTCAGAAACAAGAAAATATATCTTTACCGAATTTACAATTACATTCTAAATAAAAAAACGTTGAAAACACTAAAAGGTAAAATTCTAAAGTAATAATTACCTTCTGCCAAATGCCAAAGATATGATCTAAAGACAAAATTTTTTTGATGATATCTTATGAGGATAAAATTTCGTTGTGATAAAAAGCCTTTGGCAAACTGTTGTAAATACTTTTACAAAATATAGTTGCTAGCATAAACCAATAAAAAAATACGTGGAAAAATGTTATGCAAACTTCTGTAAAAGCACAAAGACAAATAAAAATCTTCTCACAGAGAACTTTAAAGGACGTAAATCCATACAAAAAAAATGTAAAAAAAACATTTTCTAGATGATTTCTAGGCGGAAGTTCCTTAACAACAATTTTCTTTTAAAAATTTATCATAATATTGGCGAATCGGGTTTATTGATTTAAGTTAAAACTAGGGGCCGGTATTATTTTAATAATTAATTGGTCGTTTTAAGTTTTCTCTGGTAAAATTGTTCAATATCATCTAGCCTCTTCTTATAAAAATTAAATGCAAAAATAAATTATATACAGTTATGTACTCCTTCTATTTAAAAAAAAAAGTAGTTTACGTGTCAGTATGTTAGTCAAATGCATAAACTACGTTCCCTTTTTTTGTTGAATAATTACAGTACGCATCATGGATAATCATATTTCATTAGCCAATTTAATAAAACCATACTTCGTCAACAAAGGGCATTTTATCCACCGGACCAAATAAGAGAAAAATGAGAAAATTTATATTAATTATAGATAAATAAGAGTATGCCCTACGCATTTATAAAAATCGTCACAAAGTAGTTTAACCTGTCAAACAAGGATTATGCTTTCCCGAGTAAAAACAATTAACATTAAATATTGCTTAGACTATATGCCGAAGACAAATAAAAAAAGTATTAATGTGCTTAATCTATAAATGCAAGCATTACTAAATTATTATAGCCGATTTTATCTTGAATCATTTATTGGTATGCAGCGGGTCCGAAAAAATATGGCAGCGGCCTATATATGGCCATATTTATATGGTTTTAATGCGGGAAATTGATTTCCATATTTTATCCATATTTCTGTATTTTGATTTTATATAGGGGCAATACTAAATATATAATAAATAGCTACAAATGACCATTTATCTTACACCCATTAGAAAGAATAGTGTGGAATTTGGCTTTACATGGCAAAAATGCCGTTTTTGTATTAAAAAGTCTTAATTAGCTAGCAAAATACAAACATAAGGCGTTAATCTCAACCTACCTCTTTTTTGTTGTTCAAACGTGATTAATGCAGCTTTAAAAATTTAAAGATATGCAAAGTTAATAAAAACGTGGCATATAGAAGCAAACCCCTCTAGGATAGTCTATTTTGTTATGATATTTTCCAAAATTATTTTAATGTATATATTTTGATAAAAAAGTATAACTAGATACATAAATAAAAATCAACAAAAAACTTTTTGACGACATAAGAAGGTTTATAAAATATCAACTTTATAAAAAAAAACGTAAATAATATTTATTTGTGAAAATGTAGATTTGTGGTTATAATATTAATAAACGTAGTACTTTTTCGAATATTCATAATTTATACTCGATCCCTAAATCATTTAAAAAATAAATTACCACTTTTTTAATCTTATTTGTCAGATAACTATATATCTTCGGTTCCTTAAGTTTATCTTTTACATTGAAAAAAATGTCTTTTGATTTTGTAAAAATTCAATAAAATTAATCTTAGCGACACACAACCAATATTTTAAGACATTTTTTTTTTGATATGCAAAATAGCCAAAAAATGTTACTTTATTGCCATTAATGAACTTATATGTCATTAAAGCTTGATATCTAGTTTTTATTGGAGCTAAACAAAAGTTTTCAGGAATTTTTGTGTCTTCCATATTTTACCATAATGGCCATTATGGGGGGAAATATAAAAAACTTTTTCCATATTATGGCCTTACCATATTCGAAACCGCTGTTGGTATACCGATTATTGTTATTGTTTAAAAGCTTGTTCTTGGTCTTTTTTACTTGGTTTATCTGCATTTATCATCCAGCGCACAACAAAATTAAAATTATAAAAAAACTCCCGATTCGTGTAAAACACATTCACGGACAGTTAATTAAAACCATCATTTCACGACATGGCATCTAATAAGTTTAAGACCGGTTTATTGTTTTTACTTCGATAGATTCTGTTTTTTTGCACACAAACAGGAAATCTGCATATATCAATTAATACAAAGGGCATTTATCACCACTTCAGTCGTAAGGGCCCGCTCTATCTTGACCCATTTCCAGCTATGCAGTACAGCGATGAAACTGATAAGAGAGAAACAAAATAACAACTCGATTTTATAAAAAGCCGATGCAAGATGCTGTATTGCATAGATTATAGACATACATGCATAAATAAACGTTTTATGTCACTATCTAGCACTATATATCTTTTTTTGTATAGTATAGCCTAGTTAAATTGATAAAATATTGGTTTGACGAAGATTGGTGTATTAAAGTACTTATTAAAGTTTTTACAACCATTCAAACAATATATGTGTCTATCGAAGAAAAAAACTTTTTTAGTTCCATCATTTGAATTGTGCAACAATTGCGAAAAAGTGCAAGTATGACAGTGCGTTCTTTTAAAAAAACAATAAATCAGTACTTGAACAAATTTCATGATAAGAAAACAAAAAATACAAGAAAATTATAATGATAGCGACTGATTTAATAGATGCCTCTTATATATATATGATTTTGTAGTTTTAAACACTTTAGACACAGACAGTTATCGTATAATTAAAAATTAAAGTAGAACAACTTTATCATGTTTTAAAAATGTACAACCGTCAAAAAATAGTATAGAAAAATAATCAAAGTGTTGTATTGGTACATAATTTGATGGTAAAGCTTATAATAACTTTATAATAATGTTAAAATCGAACAAAGCAAAATATATATATTGATTCTTTTGCGTGTTAGCCACTTTAAATTTTTTTTTTAGATGTTTGCAGTTAGAAAAAGGATTTTTATGATACAGGAGTCATTTAAAATTTTCGGATTTTTAGACTGCCGTTTATAGTAAAATTTTTCGGAAGGTCAACTTAACCAATTGTAAACAAAATACAAAAATATAAAGTTCAAAACTAAAAAAAAGCAACTAATAGTTTTATACTTTTTTTTAATATACTAAATGAAACAAAAAACCCTTTAAAACATAAAATAGCACAAAAATCAGCAAAAAAAGAAGTAAAAAAACATTATTAAAGTACCCAGCCCATGAATAAGTAATAAGTTAATTTTTGTTGTGTAGCAAAAAAATAAAATAAAAACTGTTTTCTTACAAAAAAACGCCTTATAAAAACACAAATCCATCGATACATACTTATACTTGTAATTGTCTGGGGGGCAATAAAACTTGAATGTAGGGACAAAATGTCCCGATAAAAAAAACTCGTGTAGAAAAATTCTAAAATAACAAAAAAAGAAAATGTTTACAAAAACTAGCAAAAAATAAATATGAGAACTGCTTGCAGTATGATAAAATATAGTTATGGGATGGATATTGAAAAAGCCAAATAACGTCCTAGTATGATCTGAACAGCCCATCAGCCGGTGCAAATAATATTAACGATACATATTGACATTAGAATAGTCTTTTTATAATAAAAACGGTACGTTTTATTTATTTTTACAATAATTTTACGCAAACTGCTTTTAATTATGTAATGTTTGCGAGCTTCTCACTCCCTGTATTTATATGCAGTCTTGAATCTTCCTACAGCCGTAAATTTTTTTACCGGCGAATACAACTTATAATAATTTTACATAAAAGTGGTTTTTTAAAGTTTTTACATGCCATATATTTACAAGCAAAGCAAATTTACAAAAACGGAAATATTATTATTTAGAATTAAAATCTAATCTACAAACAAATATTTTTTCAAGCAGGTTTTTACCATATTGTGTATCGCCACACTTTCAAAAATGTACAACTTAATTTTTAAGTGCCAAAGCTTACATTTATACGTTTTAGAACTATGAAATGCTTTTACACAGACTATTTTGGGTTTAGAACAAATTAAGAACGCGGTTTTTTTCATGATGATAGGGTGTAATATGCGCCGGTTATTGAAATATGTTTTATATTTACAATGAGGGCATGTTCACTTTTTTTACCTGCATTATTTAACCTATAGTTAAAACACCTTTTAGATATTGTAAACTTTTTTTACACTTTAAAATTATATCTCTTCAGTATATCTAATATCAGTATACTATATTTTTGTATTTCTTGCTTAATTAATTAAAAAGTTTTCTTGTTAAAACCTATGGGTTTGCACTATTTGTTTTTACTTAAATCACCTATAGGATGGAGCGACCTATAGGTCAAAAAAAACTTTTTTTTTCCCTATGGGTCGACCCATAGTATTTTTTTTGTATAAAATATAAAAGCGAACATAAAAAAAACCCTATGATTTTTTTTCTAAAAAACATACGGATAAAACCTAAACCCTATAGGGTCAAAAAGTGAACACGCACTTAATAAATATATACGTGTTCTTGATATGAATTTATACAAAAAACAGTTTGTTTAGTTATATATCTCAAAGTAAATGGTATGTTTCACAATTACCCAAATGAGTATATTTCGTTTATGCATAATGAACTAAAAAAACAATATATTTGACTAAAGTACAGTGGTAAAAAAAACTGCAATCTAATCATAGACAGCAGCAGATTTCTGATAGATAGAAGCAAATGAATTTACAAGTACCTTACACATAAAATAACAACTTTTTTTACATAAAAATATTTTAATATACAATTTGAATTTATTTCGTTTTTATTTTTTACTTTGCTAAGGCAGCCTAAAAACCATCCCATCCGTAAATCTAAAACAAATTAATACTAGAGGTCGCCATTGTTCCGGAAATACCCGGCACGGCCCGCCCGCGGGCCGGGTTTGGGCGGGTAGAATTTTTTTTGGTAGATCCTGGGTATTTTTTTTGAAATTTACCCAAAAAACAATTATGCGCAAATTTTAGATAAATATATTTTGTAAACAAAAATTTACAATATTGTTTACTTATTATACTATAAAAAGGCCGATATTGTAAAAAATAATTAGTGTATATTTCTACTAGAAAATGCGAATAAAATGCCTTACGTTATAATAATTGCTATTTTGACATAAAATCTATAATATGCATATCAAAGCATAATATAATAAAAAAATTAATAATTTGCAACAAGTAAATATTTGTGTGTGCAAAAAGGCAAAATGTGGCTTAAACGGTTTCGAAAAATACGCAAACTGCATTTTGCAAATGAAAAGTATATGGATTCATCATGATTGTTTTAAGGTTTTGTTCAAGTTAACAAAAAAACCAATTTACAGGCAAAACATGAAAAAGCTAAAAATGTAATAACAATACATTTTTCACGTATTTGCTGTTAAAAAAACACCTAAATAGCAGATATTTATTTTTAAAAAAAATATATATATATTTACGATATTAAAATCTGTTTCAATATATTAAGCGAGAATAGGAAAGCTGAACCGCTCCGTTTCGATGAAAAAACCTACAACTTACATTACAATGTTTTTTTTTATTTATTTTTACTTTTTAGAATATAATAAAAATATTTATTAAGGTTCCAACTTTTTTTAAGTACATAAAAAACAGTGTTTGTTGCAATTTTTATAAAAAATATTTTTTTTATGCACAAAAGAAGCATATAATATGTATTAATGGCAATTAAAGGTTCCTATTCTATTTACTATTTTTCTTTTTTATAATATTTAAACTTACGATGATCTATACATATTAGAATATTTACATAAAAATATGAAATTTACGTATTGTATACATAAATGCAGTAAAAATAGACAATAGCATACATTATGTACAAAAGGAT